>APFE031380863.1:45456-72318 GCA_000404065.3 Pinus taeda
GAGATGAGCCCACTCATCTAACTATAATATGAAATATTTCACCAATATAATAGCCTTATATTAGAGATCCCATGAATAAGTTTCCAAATCTCTCATTTGAATATACCATAAAATTTGCTACCAAAACCATCATGCCAAAACCATGATGCTATATGCAACAAAGAGTCATGCATTTGCTCATCCTCCGCTTCCTTTTCATCTTTAACTATATCTTCCTGTAATAACCGTAATTGTACATCAATCCTAGAATATAGGTACCCCATATTGTCTTAATAATATTCTTCTTATGATTATAGCAAAGTTACAGTGCCTACTAGGCTTCTATTATAAATGATTATTACACTTCATTCGTAAACATTCCTCATCCTCTCTTGGTTTGCTCAACCATAACATAAGTGATCTTGATGACATATCGAGTGGTATGGCCATTTTTTGCATTAAAAACTAAATAAAGGAAAAAATTATGTTGATGAGTTCCAATCACGGTTTTCATTTTTTTGTTCTTTTCTATTATATACACCATAAATACAACATAAATTTTATGAAATTTTAATTTTAATAATTTAAATTGAGTTTTTGTTTATTTATTTATTTTTTAACAAATTTCTTGCATATATATATTTTAATTAGTTTATGGTTAATTCATTAATGATATCTATAATTATTCACCATTCAACAATCATTATTAATGTGAATGTATAAATGATAAATTTTATTGTCATTTTATTCTAAACATAAAATATCAAATTTTGAGCTAAGAAATTCATTCTACAGCCTAATATAATGTGTAATGTTGTTCGTTCCTCATCAAAGTTGAAATTTTGCTCATGTTGTCCAAAATTAAAATTTTTAAAAATATAATTTTTTGCTCATAAAAAAATTGCAAGTGAAAAAATTGGATCCCTCTCTGCCCATATTAGATCCGTATTTAAGATGGATCTATGCTAGATTTAAATTTTCTTCCTTGTATTGAAAAAGAATTAGTATACAATTTTTTGCTCATAAAAAAAAAGTTGCAAGTGAAAAAATTGGATCCCTCTTGGCCCATATTTAAAATAGATGTATGCTAGTTTATTTAAATTTTCTTCCTTGTATTGAAAAATAATTAGCCTAATTGTTAGAGGTAACATTGATAATTTATTTTAACACTTTTAAGATTACAATTTATTGATTTAACCAATCACAACTTCAAATAGTTGGATCTAGAGTTTTTTATATGCACATGTAAACACATTTCCAACAATCTATTAAATACATTTCTAAAAAAAATTGAAAAATAAACACAGTTTCATCCAAACGAATTAATTTAAGTGAATCTTAATACATTTTTTAATTTGTTAATACATATGTTAATTAGCTTGATAAGCGTGTTTATTTTGGATTAAGATTTTTATAATTTTAACTTGGTTATCAATAATTATTAAGTGGATGAAATACTCTAGAATATTTTTAGTAGTATACACTTTTAAGATTACAATTTATTGATTTAACCAATCACAACTTCAAATAGTTGGATCTAGAGTTTTTTATATGCACATGTAAACACATTTCCAACAATCTATTAAATACATTTCTAAAAAAAATTGAAAAATAAACACAGTTTCATCCAAACGAATTAATTTAAGTGAATCTTAATACATTTTTTAATTTGTTAATACATATGTTAATTAGCTTGATAAGCGTGTTTATTTTGGATTAAGATTTTTATAATTTTAACTTGGTTATCAATAATTATTAAGTGGATGAAATACTCTAGAATATTTTTAGTAGTATACACAAATCAAAAGAAATTTATCTTCAAGTACTTATATAATTTTTAATTAGTTAATTAATTATAAAAATGTCACATGAACAAGTGTCATGTGAAATGAGTTATGGTTTTGGACAATACAATCACACACACACACCCGGATAGATAATTTCGTGGTAACAAAATTTATTTATAAGTGAAAATCTTCATGTTAAAAATGGAATAACATGCATTGGGTACAAGAACGTTTCAATTTTCACGTAAAAAATGTCATAAGTTTAACCTTATATATATATCTAATATAAATAATATATTATATATATTATATATTATCTAAACATACATAATAATAGAGTATGTGATATTATATAAACTGCATCATTTACTCGGTAATTTAATAATTCACTCGTGTGTTTCTGCTTTTTCTTTTTATAATTGAGCAAATGACAGTGGGTAGATGGCCTAATGTTATCTTTGATGAAGGCATGCATGAAAGAAATAAACCATGGATGAGACAAAACTACACATGGATGCAAAAATGGAATATTTACCTCAATCCCTGTCCCACAAATAGCAAGAAGCTAAATAATTTTGTTATGGAGAAGTTTCGTAAACGCTTATGGGAAAAGAGGGGTAGAAAGAATAAGTACTACATTTAGTAATTCAACCCTACTTGTGATCTGCAACAAAAAGAGTTCATTGGAGCTAGCATTGCATGGAGGGCAAATGTTTTTATTGCTCAATTAAGAACCAACTCCCATCAACTTCGGTGTGAAACAAGATAGTGGAAAATCCTAAGAAAGTCTGGGAAGAAGGGGTGTGTACATTTTGCATGTTTGACTTAGTGGAATAGAAAAACCATTTCATTTTGGAATGTGATGCATTCAAAGACATCAAAAAAAAGTTATAGAAATATGTTAACATCGATTTCTTGACATTGTCTTTTCAACAAAAAAATTATTAGAAAATTAAGTTAACTCATCATCAAAACATCGATTTCTTGACATTGTCTTTTCAACAAAAAAATTATTAGAAAATTAAGTTAACTCATCATCCAAAAAAAAAAAAAAAAAAAAAAACTAATAATCCTATAAACTATTTTTAATTTTTAAACATTAAAATATCATTTCATTTCATTTCAATTAATAAAATCCGTCCATATTTTTAATTTTTAAACATTAAAATATCATTTCACTTCATTTCAATTAATAAAATCCGTCCATATTTAGATTTTGTAAAATTTAATCAACGTATTTCGCAGAGTGTCGGTTAAATATGGTTTCACTTACTAATTTCGACGACAAAAGAAAATCGCTTTAGGTTTTATTTTTGTCCGTTTTGGATGAAGGAGAATATACAGTTAAAAGCGTTGGAATATCCCAAAGAGATCACAGTTGGAGCTCTGTTTTAGTTAAATTTCATGAGGTAAAATTTGTTATCCATGTTGCAAGCGTGGGACTACTCCAGCATCCTAAATCTGTAAGAACCTCTGAGCTTTTGATTTTCCCACTTTCCAGGTCTTCAGAGATGCTGTTTTTAGCTTCAGTGATTTCAGAACTTCTGAGTTCATTTTTTGAAACTCAGAGACATTATGTTTACGATAAGTCTTCGAGAACAGTAAGGGTATTTTGTGAGATTTGAGCGTAAACTGTAGAAACATAGCCAATATTTATTGATAGTTTGCGAACGTAGAAGTGTTTTTTTAGGTCAATGTAGATATCTTTTACCTGAAAGCTGTCATTATTTGGAAGGGTCTTACTTGAATGCTTTCGCATAAACTTTGGGGGGCGATCTCGTAATAAACCCAGAACAATGGTAATTCGAACTTTTTCTTGTTTTAACTTAAAAACTTTGACTGGGGTTTGCATCTCGTGTTTTTTTACCCTTTTAGAGTTTAATAAATGTTGGTTAAAATGATTTGATACAACGGACAAAATGTGTGTCAAATACGCAACTCATTAAGGAAGATTCAGCAAGAAAATTCAGCAGAGACACAGGCACAGCCTCGACAAGTCAATATGAAAAGCAGTTCTTTCTTTTCTATTCTCTCCAGACTTACTTCTTTCAAAAATAGTAGACTTACTTCTTTCAAAAATAGTAGTTTGTGCAGCCTATTCTTTCCCTTTTTTAAGCAGATTCCTAAAACTGTCGAACACGGAAATCTAAAGGATTCCTTAAAATTCATAACCAAGCAAACAAAATTGTCTATTAACTAAATTTGCTAAAATAAATTAATGGATGTGGTTTCTTATCAAATCTAATTACATCAGTTTTGGTCTTTTTTTTAAGCTTACTTTTATTTATCAAAATTGAAATTACATTATTTAGATGCTATTCAGAAATATATCAGATTGGAGAAATATATCATGATTTTTTCTTCAATCCCTGAAAAATTCCGCCTATCCACAACTGTGCTATATAACATTCCTCATAAACTAGAGCTTAGATCTCTAATGTTTCCAGAAAATATTATATTCTTCAAAGTGCAGTCAGTATCGTAGATCTCCCTTACAGTTCCGAGAATATATAGCAAAATACTCTTAAATAAAAAAGATAAGTGTCATTTGAAACAAAGAAAAAATAAACCTTAGTTGCATGTGACCCATAAAGTTAAAAGAAAGGAGGATATTCTTCAGTCCTTCCATCGTTTTCCTTGCATATGTGCTACTGAACAAGCTCGAGATTTGGACCTGCTTTTGATAACCTATCTGCAGTCACATCAGTTTTGACTAGAAATTGCAATGGCTTTAGCCTATTTAGAAATTTCTTCCTTACATCATTTTAGAAGTTTTTGCCTTGCGTCATGGATCTGTGCTAGGGATAAAGGGGAGGAATTTAATTCCATTTAGTAAAGAAGAAGCTCTTTAGTAGGATGCCTCGAAAATCAAGTCTTCTGTGTGTTTTTAAATGTTTGTGATTGTGTATTTTAGGAAATGTTGTTAGATGCGACGGAATGCCTTTTAAGGGGGAGTACTTTCTTTCTCATGAATGTTGTTCAATGCAACGAATGCCATTTGTTTACTGAAGCGCCCTCCGTTCTTCTTGGACTAATCTGAATATTGGGAAAGTAAGTTGCAGTGAAGGAAGACGAAGAATGCCTTTTTAATTGCAAATGGTAGTGATCGTTCTGTCGAGAATGTGGAAATGTCTTTGACAACGCTTTTCATGAACTCGGTTCAGAGCATAGGTTGTTACGCCTTTCTCCAGTGATTTTCATGGGTTCAGTCCACAACGTAGGTTGTTGTGTCTTTCTGCTGTGCTAAATTGCTATCGATGACCCAGAGCCTCTACAACTTATACTTCTCACTACGAGCTTATTGAGGTTCCAACTGTGGGCATCATTTTAAAATTTGAAAGTAGGAAGTTGGCTGCTGGTTTGGTGTTTTGAGCACAAGGAGAAGGTTTAGTACTACTGAATTTCTGTGGGAGCAGACGAGCGATGACAGTGCCAGTAGAAAAGAAATTGGTTGTACTTGATATGAACGGCTTGCTCGTGGAAACATTCCATCCGGCTGAGAATCGTCCCAATGATCCGCCTCCTGATGGGAAAGTTGGTAATAATAAATTTGGTAAGTAATATCAAAATGTTAAATGCAGAAAGATATTTTGAACTTAAAGGCATGCAATATGTCTGGAGTATTTCTGGTTCATGTTCTCTTCTTCCTTGAGATGCTGATGCTCGTTTTCTATTCTTGTTTGTAGTTTATAAAAGGCCTTTTTGCGACCAGTTCATTGAGTTCTGCTTTCAGAATTTTGTTGTAGGAATATGGTCATCTGCTCAACAGTATGTTTCTGTGTGACCCTATCTTGTCTTTAGTGTGCATAAAACTGGTTAATGGATGTTGATTGATTTTGTTTAGTTTCTGTTTTTGCTACCCAGACAGAATGTTGACAAGCTGGTAGATTTCATATTTGGAGATTTAAAAGAAAAACTGCTATTTTGTTGGGTAAGTCTTGAAGTTTGCCATGAAAATATGGTGAAAGGCTTTTATTTGTGAAGTTTGAACTTTTTAGGATGCAGAGTCTGGATTGTTAGATGTTAGCTTCACGTGCATTTCATTAACTGAAAAACATGGACTGATTTATGGTGTTTGGTGGGTCTAATTGTCCATGCAAAGGAATTTCTGGCAACAGTAACACCCATGAAAAGTTTTAAGCCAATGGCACACCACTCATGCAAAGTAGGGTATGTATGTGTTAGAACTTGAAACAAATGGCGTGTATTCACCAGAGCCTGTGGCCATGTTTTAACTTTTCCCAGGAATGCCAACAGGCGTATATATAATGGCAAAAGGATAAAAGCTCCAACTCAGATTAGCATTGGCCTAGTAGCATAACAAAAGGACAAACCTCAAAAGAACAGTTTTTCCTCTAGGATGGTTGGCATGTATCCTTCTTAGTGTTGGGAGAAGGATCTTTGATGTCTCAGTGACCTAGTTTAGCATGCGATTTTTGAAATTAGCAATCATCAATGAGCAAATTACAAAGTGTACAGCTGTAGTGCAGTCAACGCAATATTGCATTGGCCGGAGTGACACCCAGTCACCAGTAGACCACAATAACTGCAGATGAAATAAATTATATAGATTGAATGAAGAATGCCAGTACTGGCTTGCAGGCAATTTATTAAAGAGTATTCCACTTCTAGACTCTAGAGTAAACTAATTACTTAAAAATTCTCATGACAAATTGTAATGGCATATATTTCCTTGAAATCTTTGTACAAATTGTGATTATATGGTAACTTCCGTCAGATTTTAATATGGTAACTTCCGTCAGATTTTAGAGCACACATGCACGAGACAAAACATAAGTGAAGAAACTTGCACTAAAAACACTTGATTAGTCCAAAATTTCTTTCAAATATGGATGCTGAGGATAAAGTCAGATCTCCAATAGAAAATATATCATCCCAGCAAAAACAAGAAATTATCTTGTTGCAAAATTGTCGATTCTATCTAATGTCAATTGCCATATTGTTTAGCAAAATAGCGCATCCATTTCACATATGCGTTATGTATCCTGAAACCCTCCAGTGACCATTTTATCTTTCTTTTAATCCGGTATTTTTCTGCATTTATGAAGCTTATCCTTGCTTAATGCCTTTGTGAAAAATATGTGCTAGCTGAATTTCAATTCTGCACCGTATCATTTCCACTGTAAAGATCTGAGCTGTTATTATTTTTTTTCTTTTTCTTTCAGAAATGAATAACAGAAACGTAAAACAACAAACAAAGGATAACTAGGAAGCTAGATAACTTTCCTTCAAAAATGTATAAACAACACACTGGTAGATAATGGTATGGTGGGCCTAAAATTTAAATTCTTCTTATTTGTTATGCCAGATCGAATCTGCACATATTCAAGGACCTGGAAGCTTACAATGCTCAGCCCAGCCAATAGAAAAATAGAGCTGGACTAATGTCCAAGGCAACCTCAATGAATGGCCATGTCACTTGTCACAAGATCCTATATGTTTCCTGTGATAGATACTTGATACCATGTGCTGAACAATCCAATATAGGCACTTGGAGATCAGATAGAAAGCCCTGGAATATCCTCCTCGATGCTGGAATGATAAAAGAGAGAAGCAAGAGTTGATAGCTCTCAAATATTGTGGTATAGTTCCCCAAGAATCACTGGAACAAAGCTTTCAATCACCATATGAATAATGTACCACCAAGTCGGCCCTAAATCCAATGAAAGGACTCTTTCAAATCGCTGGGAATGAAGGAATGGTTGCTTCTCAGAAATTCAGAAGGGGTTTCTAATTGAAAGTGGAATCAGAAACATCTGATCAACCTTGAGAATCTATCCAAAGATGTAGATTTGAATTCTGTGTTTCCTGCTTCAAAAACACAATGGCTTGCGGATTTCTGCTCCCAAGCTCATCAAGATCTGTGATGCGGGACTCGGCAGTGACATTCTGAAGACATCTGATTGGAAGCAGTGATTGGGATGATTTGGCAGCATTAAAGAGGTCATGAAAACCTGGGAGAAGAAAGCAAGGGATGGTTATGAAGGCCGTTCTCGAAAGGAGGACCAAGTAGACAAAAGATCTTGAGGAAGGCCAGGAGGCTATGAGGAGTGATTGCAAAATTGGAGGCCAAGAAGAGCCAGAATGGGAAGCGAATTGAATGAAGAACTATTACAATTGTTATGAGACAACAATATGAGGATAAAGAGTAGAACACCTAAAGGTGATGGCTCTATTGACAGTCTGAAGAATAAGAAACCAGGCTTACTGTTCAATAGAATAAAATTAGATAGAGAAAACAAGAGAATGCACAGGCTAGAGGTGAATAGCCTGTAGTTGAATAATGGCTGCCTGCCATGCATAGATATAAAGTTCCGTGATAAAGCGTTGAGGCACATGATGAAAGTGTATTCGTCTTGTCAATGAAATGATTAGACGGTTGTTCCATATGAATTAGACATTGAGAATGCTTTGGTTTGTGCTGTGAGGACTTTGAGAGAAGCTTGGTATATTGATGCTGAGAGTATGAGAAGTGAGAGGTCTTGTATATATTCGATATTGAAAAAGAATGCTTTGAGGAATAAATATTCCTGAGTGAAGAATGTCTGTGTGTTGAGACACTCATGAGAGAATGTCTGAGAATAAATGTAGTGAGGGTCTCCATGCCTGTGTTGTTGTGGATTTTATACTCCTATTTATTGTTGCAGGAATGCGTAAGAGTGATGTTTCAAGAAGAAATTGTTTTTCAGGCTATACTAAGTCAGCGTGGTTTGATTCCACTGCAGGAGTATTTGGGTCCATTATGCCCAGTTTTGTACTTTGTGTAGTGACTATGCTACATCAATCTGGTCTTCTGCCCAAACCCTGCAAGGAATTCTAGCAGCCACCTCTAGCTGCCCAAACTGTGATTTCCAAATGCAGAAACTATGGAGTGCTCCCTTCTTCTAGCTGCCTCACTCTTTTCATTCAGCGGACCTCAGAACACCCTAGCCACTATCCTTAGGGCTTGAGATAAAATTACTGAAGTTTAGGGAAATCATAAGTGGGGGAGCACCCATAATAAAATGTACATTTTATGTGTCTAAGGCTCCTCTCCTAACATTTAGACGTAAACACCAGTTACAGAGATACATAAGGCACACTTAAGTGATCCATAATATGTTAAAATGTATTTTAGGTGTAGTATATTTACCCTCCATGTTAATTTTAGTTAACAATGGTATGTTCTATGCTTAGCACAATTTACTTGAATGTTCCTAAGCAGCCCAATAACAATTTCCAATTTTCAATACCAATCACAATAATCACATTGATAGTAAAAACATATAGAACATAAAACAAACTGCAGAAGACAAGCCAAGACAAGAGGACACCAGATTTGGCGGATGCCAGGGAAAAACTCCAATGTGGGGAAAACCCTTTGATCAATTCTTCTTATAATTAAATCAAAAGTTCAGCAGAGGAGAGAGTACAAAAGTCAAATAAACTTGCCCAATACAAAGTCAACAGCCCTGTAATTTTTTGCAGTCAACTGCAGTCAACTTCAGCCCTAACCAGAAAGTCAACGCTGGTTAAAACAGCACCAAAACATCCTCAAAGCAATCCGGTCTTCCTTGGTCAAACTCAGCCTGATCAGGAGGATAAATTCAGCCCAAAACAGCTCGGTCAAACTTAGTCAAAGAAGAGAGAAACTGCTGTAATTTTCTGCGGTCAAACCGCAGTCAACCCTGAAGACAATGCAGGTCAAACAGCCCGGAATTCCTTGATACTTGTGCCCAGCAATTTGGCCTGAGAAAATCGAATCTTTGACCTAATAACTGAAGTAAAACTCAGTCAAAAACACTTCGGTCAACCCTGGTCAAACCTGTCCCTGAAGTCTGAACCAGATATTCTGTCCTCCTAGCTGCTCGTGTGAGAGTGAGAGAGGCTGCCCAAGAGCTATCCGAACCAATCTGATGAAGAGAGAGAGAAGAATGTGTGAATGATGAATGTCCAAATGAGGTGTGAGGTCTCTTGTATTTATACAATTCGTTGTGGGTGAAGAAACACATCCCTTGGGCTTCTTGAGCCTACATAATGATGAAGCCGCCTTGATCAATTTGCACATGTGTGGGCATAAATTCAAAATCACACTTTTGCTTGTTCGAATGAGATGATCTTTATATCAATCTTGGACCTCTTGAAAAGAGGAATCCAATGCAATCATTATCTCCATCAAATGAGCTGCCCCAAGGTGGAATTTGGCCCTAGTTGCCAATTTTAACACTTCCTCTCAACTAAGGATAATTCCACCTGCCAATCCATTTGTCGTCATCATGCCATCTTGTCGTCATATACCATCTCTGCTCTGCTGAACCATGAAGTAATAATGAAGAAGAATCGATTGAGAGTGAGTCACAAGACCTTACCACTCTCCACTGACTAAAGTCAGTCCAGAGGTAGAACCTCAAATGATCTCAGATAAAGTTGTTGAACACCATGCATCCTAGACATAGGGAGTTCGACAATACACGATGTGTCCATTGGTAGTGCTATGGCCCCTATCCACGATTCCTAACTCATTGGCCAAATGAGAGATACTTCCCATGAGTCCCGGACTACATGGGTAGGATGTATGCCGGGGCATCAACAGGAGAAGGTGAACCACTCATCTTGCTCATATGCCGTAGGAGAAGGTGAGCCACTCATCCTGTGCATATGTCAATCTTAGGGGATGGTGAACCACTCACCCCACACACGTGTCTAGTAGGGAATGTGAACCACTCACCCTACAGACATGTCACCATGGGGTATCACGAGAGAAGGTGAACCACTCACCTTGTAGACAATGCACCACATAGGGGAAGGTGAACCATTCACCCTATGGTCGCTCATAGCTCCAAGAAGTACCCCAAGCCCCTAGGAGATCCCAGAGCTCAATGTCCAACTCAAGCGGGACCCTCATGGGAGGGTCTTTCCACGACTCCAAGTCTCTCTCAGAAGGCTAAGAATTTGACCTTCCCCAAAGGCTTCATCAAGATATTTGCGACCTGCTCATCAATGCTGATGTGTTCGAGCCTTATTGCTGCGTGTTGTACCATATCCCAGATAAAGTGGTACTTGATATCAATGTGCTTGGAGTGGTTGTGGAACATAGGATTCTCTCCACTCTGGTTATCACAGAAGATCACGATGGTATCTATGAAAATTTCTGAATCTACGCATTAGAAATCCTACTGCAATCACTGGTTTATCATCTGCTACTTTTACATTCAACAAGTTATTAAATATTTTAAACAATGATGAAAACACTATTGCAGGCTACACATACATACAGATCATGAATTGAAATAGAACGAGAAAAATACACAAGGGACACCGTTATTTTTGGACAAACGTCCCCGGGAAAACCCAATGCGGGAAAATTGGTGCAGCAACTCTGAGGGTTTCTTATTATTAAGCAGTAGTTCTGAATACAACTCTGGATGCCCTCTCAGCAATCTTGTTACAGAGATAAAATTATACTGGCAGAAACCTAAGTGAGATTACCTCACTTCCTTTGGCAAAATCTCTCCGTTCCGGTAACTGGACTGGCTGTCCCTGGCTACAACTGCGCTGCCCCTTCGTAGTAGTTGCGTGGCCCTGCGTGGAGCACACTAGGATACTGCGTCAACACTGCCTTGCCTCCTGAGCTCTGATGTCAGCTTTCTCGGCTGATCCTGCTGCTCCCCGGTAGAATTCAGATTTTTGTTGGAGGGTGGCTCTACCCCAGTGCTGGAAATGCGTGGTCCCTTCCTGGCCCGGCGGTAGTCTCCTTGTGTATTCGAGGTCCTGGAGAAGATCCTCCAACCCCAACTATCCTTGCCCCTCTGCTGCAACAAATCACTTGTTCGATTTTCTCATAGCTTGTGAGGCCACTAGTGCAGGATCACCTGGCATATAGGTTTAGAGGGAGTGTGCATTCCCCGCTACTAGCAGAGCATCTTCTAGCATTTGGTATGTTGACAGTGGCGCTTCCCGCCACATGACAAGAGTTAGAGAGTACTTCTCAGAGCTTTTAGAGGGTGATACTGATATGGAGGTAGTACTTGGTGATGACAGCATTGTTAGAGCAGTCAGTGTGGGGACATTGACATTTGATAGGGGATCCAAACCTCCCTTGAAAGTGTTAGATGTTCTATATGTGCCTGGAATGAAGAAGAACCTGATATCCATCTCAGCACTTGAGGACAGAGGGTATGATGTGTTGTTCAGGAGAGAGTAGGTGCTTATATATCCTAGGGGAACTCCAGCTTCTTTAGCTAGAGAGATTAGTGTGCGCCATGCCAAGGTGTACAAGTTCTCATTTTAGCCCCTGATGGCATTGAGTAGCAGCACCCGAGACAGGATCGACAACAGATCTAGCAGTTCAGAGTTGTGTGAGATTTGGCACTGTAGGATGGGGCACATGTATCATGGGGCCTTGAGTACATTGCGGGAGATCACCACTGGTGTGCTAGATTTCAGTTCTAATCACCTTGATGTATGCAGAGGATGTGCTATGGGGAAGTTTGCCAGATCCCCTTTTCCCAGCTGTGACAGTAGAGCGACCAGAATCCTTGACTTGATTCATACCAATGTGAGTGGTCGGATGTCTCATGTATCCTTGAGTGGCTATGAGTACTTTGTTTTATTCATTGATGACCACTCCAGAAAGACCTAGATTTATTTCTTGAAGACCAAGAGTAAGGTCTTCAAGCGGTTTCAAGAGTTCAAAGCTCTTGTGGAGACCTAGACAGGTAGGAAGATCAAGGTCCTTAGGTCGGACAATGGAGGGGAGTATACCCTCGGTTAGTTTGTTGATTTTTGTGCTGTGGCAGGCATTAGAAGGGAGTTCACAGTTCCCTACTACCCCTAGCAGAATGGGGTTGCGGAGAGGAAGAATAGATCCATTGCAGGGGCTGCCAAAGCCATGCTTCATGATCAGGGGTTGCCTTTATTTTTGTGGGCAGAGGCTGGTGACACTGTTGTGTACTTGCAGAACAGGAGTCCACATCATGCCTTGGGGAATGTGATTCCGGAGGAGGCTTTTTCTGGAAAGAAGCCTGATGTTGGGCACTTTTTTATCTTTGGGTGCCTTACATATTCCTATGTCCCCAAGGAGAATAGGACCAAGCTAGAGCCCACAACAGACAAGGGCATCTTTGTGGGTTATAGCGAGACCTCGAAAGCTTATCGGATTTATATTCCTATGCAGAGGAAAGTGGTTGTCAGGCGGGATGTGAAGTTCGAGGAGGAGAGAGCTTTCAAGAGGTCACAGGAGTTAGAGTATCTAGAGTCACTGGACCCTCAAGAGCAGCTGAGTCAGTTACAGGGATCCAGTGGTCAGGGATTAGGAGGTACATCGATTACAGTGTCAGGTCCATCAGTGAGCAGTGGCTGTCAGAGTCAAGTGGGTGGTTCTTCAGGAAGCATTGAGGGCAGTCCGCAGAGCAGTTCACAACTATTAAGTTTAGGTATGTTCTATGCTTAGAGCAATTTATTTCAATTTTCACGGTGAGCTCAATATCTTTAGCAATCACATCAACATTAAAGTAAACTGCAGATAGAACATAAACATAAATCGCAAAAGACAAGCCAAGACAAGAGGACACAAGATGTGGCGCTAGCCAGGTATAAACCCTAATGTGGGGAAACCCTTGATCAATTCTTCTTATATGTTCTTCAATAGTTCAACAGAGAGAGAGAGAGAGATAGTACATTTACAACAAAGGTCAATACTTCGACTAATATATTATCTCTACATGAGATCAGTTGAAGACATGCTGCTTCAACTGATTCTCCAAGGTGACTCATTCACCTATCATGTGCTGCATCTCGTCCATATGCTACACCTCTTTGTGCTGCACCATGTTGCACACATCATCACAATACTGGACCTCATGTTGTTGCTGGCCCAGTGTTACCTAGTGCCATGGTTGCACCATTGTTGCTTTGTGTCCTAGCTGCATCAAGTACTATACTGTTGTCCCATACAACACTCATGTTGATGCTGTCCATGATTCTTCATGCTTGCAGCTGTCCCATGTTGCATCATGTTTTACCATGCATGCTATAATACCTCATCATTGCCATGCTGTCCCATTGCAACACCTATGTCTAGCAATACTGATCATATGTATTGCTTCCCATTGCTGTTATGACTGTGTTCAGGTTAGGGTTACCACACAACGAGGAGATAAGTCCTTTTAGGACTGCAGTTTATCTTGAAGAGCTTTCCCTCATGCCACGTTGCCCTTTGAAGGTGTTTTCCACCCTTGACAGTCCTTGACACAACCTCAACTGTGTGCTTTGGCTTGCAGCCTAGCACAACAGCTAGCTGTAGCACTCTGCCTTCCCAAATGATACCCAAACAACAACGTTTCTTTCCTCGTGAACTTGGGCAAGCTGACAACACTTACCTGCACTCAAACGCATACATATATGGCCCTGAATCTCTCCTCCTTGTGACTGTGGCTTCCTTGTCTAGCTGTTGTCCATGCCCACGTTGCTTCATGCTATGATAAGGTCCCTTCTGCTGCGGATGAAGTCCTTCTTATGCTGTGGCTAAGGCCTTGACTCAGGGCTCCTCTTGACAGCAGTTTAGGGCTTCCTCTTGACAGTGGTTTAGGGCTCCCATTAGCTACGAACAAGGGCCTTCCCTTTGCTGCGGTTGGAGCTCCCTTTACTGCGGTTTAGAGCCTTCCCTTTGCTGCGGATTAGGGCTCCCTTTGCTGTGGATTAGAGCTTTCCCTTTGCTGCGGATTGGGGTTCCCTTTGTTGTGGATTAGAGCCTTCCCTTTGTTGCAGATTAGGGCTCCCTTTGTTGTGGATTAGAGCCTTCCCTTGGTTGCAGATTAGGGCTCCCTTTGCTGTGCATTAGAGCTCCTACTGACTGCAGCTAGGGCTTCTTAGATCTGCAGTCAGATCTCCTCCAAGACTGCGGGTAGGGCTCTCCTAGATCACTGCGTCTAGGGCTCTTTTAGATGACCTTCTGCACTGCGTCTTCCTTGAGAGAAGACAAACCCAAAACAAGTGGAGAGAGGGAGATCATGAGAGTTGTGTTCTCAAATGATTCAAGGCACTTTTATTTATACAAAAACGTGGAGCACATGAGGGGCTTATTTGGTCGTTGGCCAACCTTGACGAATTGTCCAATAACACAAATAAATTCATATCTCCATGAACACTTATCGGAATCGGATGATCTTTAGATCAATTCTGCACCTCTCGACGAGAGGGATCCAAGAAAAATATCAGCTGCCATTAATAAGATGACCCACATGGAGTTTGGCCCTAGTTGCCAATTTTAACAATAGGGTAGTCCACTAATGGATAGTACGCACGGTACTTCAACATCTACAGCGACAGGTTCAGGCATGAGGTCAGTTGACAGGCCTTCAGGAGTTCAGGCTTCTGATGATGATGAAGATTCTTTCACTCCGGTGGGAGAAGTATGCTCAGGGAAGAGGAAGCCCAAGTGGCTTCAAGATACCTTGCGCGAGGCCACATAAGTTGCTGGGCCAAAGAGACAATTTAGAGAGAGTAAACCACCTGAGCGGTTCTGTAGTTACATGGCATTGGTAACAAGCATTGTTGACTCCAAGCCTTCTAGTTATGAGGAGGCAGCCAATGAGCAGGTCTGGAGAGAGGCCACGATGGAGGAGTATTCTTCTATTATGAAGAACGATGTTTGGGAGGTAGTGCCGAGGCCTGAAGGTAAATCAGTTGTTACTTCCAGATGGTTCTACAAGATAAAGCATGCTGCAGATGGCAACATCGAGAAGTTCAAGGCTCGATTTGTGGCGAGAGGGTTCTCACAGGTAGAGGGAGTTGACTATGAGGAGACCTTCACTCTCGTAGCTCGGTATACATCTATTCGTTCCCTTATATCAATTGCAGCAGAGATGGGTTGGAAGATCCACCAGATGTATGTGAAGACCGCATTTCTCAATGGCTTCATTCAGGAGGAGGTTTATACTGAGCAGCCAGAGGGCTTTGAGGTGCATGGGAAGGAGTCCCATGTATGCAGATTGAAAAAGGCACTCTATGGCCTGAAGCAAGCTCCTAGAGCTTGGTACTCTAGGATTGATACATACTTGCAGCAGTTGGGTTTCACAAAGAGTGAGGCTGATTCGAACCTATACTTCATTGTGGTGGGTGAGGAGCCTCTCATTCTGGTGTTGTTTGTTGATGACTTGATCATCACTGGTGTAGAGAGACTCATTGAGGGTTGCAAGAGAGATCTTGCTTCAAAGTTTGAGATGAAGGATATCGACTTGATGCATTATTTTCTGGGATTGGAAGTGTGGTAGGAGGAGGGGCATTTCTTCCTGGGACAAGGGAAGTACATTGTGGATATTCTTAGCAGATTTCACATGGAGGACTGCAAACCCATGTCTACACCTATGATCACTAACTGGAAGAAGCTTCACGCTTTTGATTCTGAGTTGGTGGATCCTACTCTATACAGACAACTGATTAGTTGTTTGATGTATTTGGTCAACACTCGACCATATATATGTTTTGTAGTTAACACTATGAGTCAGTTCATGTGTGAGCCCAGGAGAGTGCACTGGGTGGTTGCAAAACACATTCTTCGTTACTTGCAGGGGACTGTGGATTTTGGTCTGGATTATAGACAGGATGATGGAGTGAGACTGGCAGGCTACACAGATTTAGATTGGGCAGGTTGTGCTTCAGATAGGAAGAGTACTTCCGGGTGCTGTTTTGGATTGGTTTCGACAATTATGTTGTTGATCAGTCAGAAACAACAATCAGTTGCATTGAGCTCAGCTGAGGCAAAGTATATGGCTGCTAGTTTGGTTAGTTGCGAGGCCATATGGCTTCGCAAGATGTTGTTTGGTCTATTTGGTCAGGCATTGAGACCTTCAGTAATATCCTGTGATAATCAGAGTTGCATAAAACTCACGGAGAATTGTAATATTCCTAATTAGCCATGGCTAATTGGGATATTCGATTTTCCTCAATTTTGCCTTCTAAAGTTATTTGTAAATAAGAAGGTGAGGAAAAGGGGACATAACTCACTTTTAGAATAAAAGTCACTTCCTAGTAGCACAACGTTGTGACAACGTTGTGACTTCAAGTGCCTACTCGGGTGAGGTAGTTACAACAATATTTCTGCAGTAGTTTTGATCTTTGGCATCGAGGTGGAGCTGAGCATTGGAGGACTGTGCAGTCCTGAGAGAGGGACGCAGTTTTCTGGGAGCAGTTCCGAGTTGGGGGTTTGTGGAGGAGTTGAGCAGGGAGATTGAGCAAGAAATCAACTCTTGCATATTGGAGGAGTTTGGTAGAGTTTCAGGCGGTATTTTGGAGGATTCTACTCAGTGGCAGCGCAGAGTCTTGAGGGATTGCGTGATTCCCCAAGGGGGCGATTTTTGAGGGTTGGTCATTTTAGAAACGCTTTCTGGGTTTTTCTGGGTTTTCTGGGTAGAGGCTGATTCCAAAGTTTCAACATTTTTTGAGGAGGGGAACAGCCCCAAATCCTCATTTGATTTCCAGCTGTAGCAGCAGCACGACAGTTTTCTAGCAGCATCCACGGAGTTCAGAGAGAGGCCATTCTTTTGCTATTCTGAGTGTATTTCTACACTTGCTTGGTGCAAGTCGAGGTGCCATCTTTTCTAATCACCTCTTGTACTCATTCCACTACTCAGTATAATAAAATGGCTTAGCATTCTCTCTGCATTTCTCGAGTCTCTACTTATATTTCATGTTTCCATTATTATATGTTGCATTGCTGTTATTTTTATCCTTTTGAGCTTCCCAATTATTATATCATTTGTGCATATTTAGTTGGAGTTCGCTGGAGTTTTGGGGAATATCTCTGAAACAGGATATTACAGTGGTATCAGAGCATAGATCTGGCTCAGCCTGTGGAGCTAGCAATCTATGACATCGGGGGAAAAACCCTACATTTGTTACAGAGGTAGGAGATACAGAGACACTGGGCGTAGGTTGGAGAACACCTACGGAGAGGGAGACTATGTTCTGGTGGTGGACGCAGAACAGGAGGAGCCTGTGGTGGACGCAGAGTAGAAGGAGCCTAGGGTGGACGTAGAGCAGGAGGATCCGATGGCAGATGAGGACGGGAAGAGATTTGCGGACATGCTCCTCAAATCAATGCAGGATCTGTCGAGGCAGATCGAGGTGATGGGATAGAGATTCATGGTGAGGCTAGACAACGTGAGAACCCGCGGGTTTTCCACGTTGGTAAGGGATCGGGTACATCCCACCATTTTCCAGAGCAGGGTGCAACTCAACATGATACTACTCCGCAGATCGCCTCACATGCCCCTACACACTCTACCATGCCCACTTTCCTAGGAGCAGACATGGGGGTTGGAGCCCAGCAGGAGGTAGAGCCCGGTCATATGGGCGATTATTTTGCAGAGTACCAGGCCTATGGGTAGGAGTTTAGGGATGCTCTTTCATTCAGAGATTTTGTTTAGCTTCAGTGGGATAGCATTCCCCGTGACCATCACAGAGGACACCGACATTATCACGATGGAGACACCCACCACACAGCTAGTAGATTCCACTTGCCTACGTTTGATGGTTCAAACAGTTCGGCAAGGTCTTGGGTGGAGAAGCTGGACATCTATTTCCAGCGTAACCAGATGTCGGAGGCAGAGGCCATCAAGGTGGCGACATTACATTTTGATGGTGAGGCGCAGGATTGGTGGTTCCATGGGATGGTTACACTCGGGCATTCCATAGTGATGACGTATGCCGAGTTCACCAGGAGACTGATGGAGAGGTTTGACTGGAGGGATTTGGAACAACACTTTGTTGAGCTGACGAGGCTCAAACAGAGAAGGAGCCTAGAGACCTACATTGCGGACTTGTTGAGGGTTTCAGTGATGGTGCCAGATCTATCCACGGCATGGAGGATCTACATGTATGTTGAGGGGTTAGCAGAGCCACTTCGGGGTCTAGTCGGATGCACTAGACCAGCCACACTCCAGGATGCTATCAGCAGGACCCGGGACTTACAGGATGCCTTACCCAGGGCCCGGACACCTTACCCTTAGAGATAGGCTTTCCAGCCTAAGGGGAAGGACGTGAGGATTCGGCCTCCAAAGGGGAATCCAGGACGAGCACAAATTGATGAAGATGCTAGGAGGGAGTTGAAGAAGAAGCGGTTGTGCTTTACCTGCCAGGAGCCGTGGGCACCAGGACATAGATGTGCTGCTGGCAAAGCCCATTTTATTGAGGTCTTCTCCGAGAGCAGCGGGGAGGAAGATGAGGAGGATGACTTGGAGGTAGGAGATAGTCACGCTGTGCAGGGTCCCTTGCTGCCTCCACCAGTAGCAGCAAGTGGTTCAGCTTTTGCACCTACCAGGGGAGCCCTTGCAGCATTGCGAGGAGTTCCCAAGTATTTGACGCTGCGCGTACAGGGGACAGTATGTGGCTAGTGAGCATCAATTTTGGTTGACAGTGGGGCTACCCACAACTTCATCGATGCACAGATGGTTGAGCGGAGAGGTATACAGACAGAGAGCTTCGATGGATTCTCAGTTTTGGTCCTAGGCGATCAGACTATGGCGTGTGCTCGTTATGTTCTAGAGTTATCAGTAACGATGGGCACCTACACACTGACTGACCACTTCTTCGTGGTCAATATTCCGGACACCAACATAGTATTGGGTGTTCAGTGGCTTATCACTCTGGGGAAGATCACTACAGATTGGAAGGCCCTAGAGATGGAGTGGGATGATGAGAAGACAGGGAGGCATGAGAAGATACGGGGACAACACACATATCCGCCTCAGACTGCTTCGGCTCATCGGATGGAGGCAGTCTTCTGCTTTACCTGCCAGGAGCCGTGGGCACCAGGACATAGATGTGCTGCTGGCAAAGCCCATTTTATTGAGGTCTTCTCCGAGAGCAGCGGGGAGGAAGATGAGGAGGATGACTTGGAGGTAGGAGATAGTCACGCTGTGCAGGGTCCCTTGCTGCCTCCACCAGTAGCAGCAAGTGGTTCAGCTTTTGCACCTACCGGGGGAGCCCTTGCAGCATTGCGAGGAGTTCCCAAGTATTTGACGCTGCGCGTACAGGGGACAGTATGTGGCTAGTGAGCATCAGTTTTGGTTGACAGTGGGGCTACCCACAACTTCATCGATGCACAGATGGTTGAGCGGAGAGGTATACAGACAAAGAGCTTCGATGGATTCTCAGTTTTGGTCCTAGGCGATCAGACTATGGCGTGTGCTCGTTATGTTCTAGAGTTATCAGTAACGATGGGCACCTACACACTGACTGACCACTTCTTCGTGGTCAATATTCCGGACACCAACATAGTACTGGGTGTTCAGTGGCTTATCACTCTGGGGAAGATCACTACAGATTGGAAGGCCCTAGAGATGGAGTGGGATGATGAGAAGACAGGGAGGCATGAGAAGATACGGGGACAACACACATATCCGCCTCAGACTGCTTCGGCTCATCGGATGGAGGCAGTCTTCTGGAAGGGAGACATAGAGTGGGCAGTGGAGCTGCGTGCATCAGAGGCAGAGACTACAGCGCAGGCAGTGCACCCGGATATACAGTCCATCCTTGACCACTATGCCACAGTATTTGGGGAGATTCCGTCGGGACAGCCACTGGAACGGGGGTTTGAGCACACCATTGAGCTTGAGCGGGGCATACAGGCAGTGATTACGACCCCCTATAGGCATCCCAAGGCCTATCGGGATGAGATTGATCGAGCCATTCAGGAGTTGCTGGCTCTTGGGCACATTCGGCCGAGCACGAGTCCTTTTGCTTCTTTTGTGGTGTTGGTGAAGAAGAAGGACGACACATTGAGGATGTGCATTGACTACAGGGTCTTGAATAAGAGGACACTGAAGAACAGGTACCCCATACCCAGGATCGATGAATTGATGGATGAGTTGAGAGGAGCATGGTTCTTCTTGAAGATTGATTTGAGATCTGGGTACCATCAGATTTGTGTGAGGGAACAGGACATTCCCAAGACCGCCTTCAGGTGTCACTATGGGCACTTTGAGTTTTCAGTGATGCCCTTCGGGCTAACCAACGTCCTAGCTACATTCCAGTCTTGCATGAATCACATCTTCCGCAGTCACTTAAGGAAGTTTGTGTTGGTGTTCTTTGATGATATCCTCATTTACAGCAAGACTTGGGAGGAGCATCTCCAGCACATTGAGACAATATTGTGCATCTTGGAGGAGCAGCAGTTCTATGCCAAGCTCTCCAAGTGTGAGTTTGGGTTGACAGAGATGTTATACCTGGGACACATCATAGGGGTGGACGCAGTGAGGGTCCACGAGGAGAAGATCAGGGCCATCAGAGATTGGCCGGAGCCGAGAAACGTGATAGAACTTTGAGGATTCATTGGCATTTGCACTTACTACCGGAAGTTTGTGAAGGGTTTCTCACAACTTGCTGCACCCTCGACAGATTTGACAAGGAAGGGGGCATTCAGTTGGTCAGATACAGCACAGTGAGCCTTTGATAGGCTCAAGGAGGTTATGAGCAGTTGCCCATTGCTTGCATTGCCGGATTTTACGCAGCCATTTGTTTTGGAGTGTGATGCGTCGGGAGAGGGGATTGACGCAGTGTTGATGCAGGGAGGTCACCCTATAGCCTTTGAGAGCCGGCCTTTCGCACGAGAGGTTGTATTCTATATACGACAAGGAGATGCTGGCCATCATGCATGCATTGGCCAAGTACCGACAGTATTTGGTGGGTAACAGGTTTAGCGTGAGGACTGATCACAACAGCCTCAAGTTCATTTTGGAGCAGAAGCAGCTACAGGAGAGGCAACAGAAGTGGATCAGTAAGATCCAAGCATATGACTTTGACATTGAGTATGTCAAGGGTAAGAACAACGTGGTAGAAGATGCCCTTTCACGTAGACCAGCCACGTTGTCTCTTATGAGCTTGGACGCAGACTGGAGGGCCCGACTCTTAGTAGAGTACTCCAAGGATAGATTTGTATGTGAGGTTCTGGATGGGCAGGTGGCGGATGACAGGTACAGGGTGGTCGTTGAGATCATCTATTACAAGGACCGAATCTTCTTGACTGAGGGATCTTAGCTCAAGAAGAAGATACTTCAGGCGTCACTTGATTCACCTTTGGCAGGTCATCAGGGGTTTACCAAAACCTATGGGGCCATTAGAGAGAGGTTCTCATGGAAGGGCCTCAAGGAGGACATACTCCAGCATGTCTGGGAGTGCGATGTTTGCCAGAGAAACAAGGCGGAGATGAACCATCCAATAGGACTATTGCAGCCTCTTCCCATTCCGGAGGGAAAATGGGAGTGTATGTCGATGGACTTCATCACAGGGTTGCCCATGGTACAGGGCAAGGATTGCATCTTTGTTATCGTTGATCGGCTGACAAAGTACTCACACTTTTTTGCCATATCCGCACACTACACAGCAGTGCAGGTGGCCGAGCTGTTCTTCAGAGAGATTTTCAGGTTACATGGTCTTCCCAAGATCATCACCAGTGACAAGGACAACCATTTCATGGGCGGATTTTGGCAAGAGCTTTTCCGGTTGGTGGGGACGGAGTTGACACCGAGTACCAGTTATCACCCACAGACGGGCGGGCAGACAGAGATAGTTAACAAGTGGCTAGAGGGCTACTTGCGTAACTATGTTAGTGGGCAGTAGCAAGCATGGCTGAAGTGGCTGCATCTGGGGAAGTATTGCTACAACACTACACATCACATGTCCATTGGTATGTCACCATTTTATGCTTTGTATGGATATCATCCCTTATCTTTTGCTGACGTGATGTTTGGTGCTAGCAAGGCTCCGAGAGCCAAGATTTGGATCCAAGAGAGTCAGAATATTCTCCGAGCTCTCAAGGATAATATGGCTACAGCGCAGAACCAACAAAAGCTGTATGCTGACAGGGGTTGGGTGGAGAGACAGTTTGAGATAGGGGACTTGGTCTACCTACGATTACAGCCATACCGACAGTCGTCACTAAAGTAGAAATGGGTTGAGAAGCTCAAGCCCTGCTTTTATGGGCCATACAGGGTGATACGCAGGATTGGATAGGTTGCGTATGAGTTGGAGCTGCCCCAAGGCAGCAAGATTCATAACGTCTTTCATGTATCATGCCTGAAGAAGGCATTGGGGCAGCATGTGATAGTGACAGATGAGCTACCACCCACGGATGATGAGGGGCATTTGGTGTTGCAGCCAGAGGCTATTATTGATACCAGGGAGAGGAAGCTACGGAACAGGACAATCCGGGAATTCTTGGTGAGGTGGAAGAATTTGCTGGATGAGGATGCCACTTGGGAGAGTGAGAAAATTTTGCAGCATCCATCACTTCAGTTGCTTGAGGACAAGCAACATTTTGCTTGGGGAGACTGTAATATTCCTAATTAGCCATGGCTAATTGGAATATTCGATTTTCCTCAATTTTGCCTTCTAAAGTTATTTGTAAATAAAAAGGTGAGGAAAAGGGGACATAACTCACTTTTAGAATAAAAGTCACTTCCTAGTAGCACAACGTTGTGACTTAAAGGGGAGCCAAGGGGGCCAAAAGACCACGCAGAGATGGGGCCCACACAGACACTTGGAGGGACTGCGCAGATGGGAAAAAGGAACACATGGCAAGAGGAGATTATGTTGGAGGAGGTGAGCCTTGGGATTAAGAGAGGCCAATGCTATAAAGGAGAGAGAAGCCTTCTCATTTTGGCATTCAATTATGAGCATTTGAGCTAGTCACTTCGACTTGGAGCACACTGACTGTTTAGCCTGTCTGCAGCACTGTTTAGTGCACTAAGTGTCTTCGTTCGGAGATCTCACCCTTAGCCTCGGGGGACTTTGAGTGCCTACTCGGGCGAGGTAGTTACAACAGTGTTTTCGTAGTAGTTTTGATCTTTGGCATCGAGGTGGAGCTGAGCATTGGAGGATTGCGCAGTCCTGAGAGAGAGGGCTCCCAGTTTTCTGGGAGCAGTTCTGGGTTGGGGGTTTGTGGAGGAGTTGAGCACAGAGATTGAGCAAGAGATCAACTCTTGCAGATTGCAGGAGTTTGGCAGAGTTTTAGGCAGTATTTTGGAGGATTCTACTCAGTGGCAGCGTAGAGCCTTGAGGGATTGCGTGATTCTCCAAGGAGGTGATTTTTGGGGGTTGGTCATTTCAGAAATGCTTTCTGGGTTTTTCTGGGTAGAGGCCGATTCCAGAGTTTCAGCATTTTCTAAGGAGGGGAACAGCCCCAAATCCTCATTTGATTTCCAGTAGCAGCAACAACACGACAGTTTTCCAGCAGCATCCACGTAGTTCAGAGAGAGGCCATTCCTTTGTTATTCTGAGTGTATTTCTACACTTGCCTAGTGCAAGTCGAGGTGCCATCTTTTCTGATCACCTCCTGTACTCATTCCACTACTCAGTATAATAAAATGGCTTAGCATTCTCTCCGCATTTCTCGAGTCTTTGCTTATATTTCATATTTCCATTATTATATGCTGCACCGTTGTTATTTTTATCCTTTTGAGCTTCCCGGTTGTTATATCATTTGTGCGTATTTAGGTTGGAGTTTTGGGGAATATCTCTGAAACGGGATATTACAAGAATCCAGTTTTTCATGACAGGTCAAAGCATATTGAGATCAAGTATCACTTCATTAGAGAATGTCCAAAAGGGATGTCAAGCTTGAGTACATTCCACAAATGAGCAAGTAGTAGACATTTTCACCAAAGCCTTACCATGGGGCAAACATGTCTACTTCAGAGACAAGATGGGAGTGGTGAGGAACCCTTTCCTCGGTAAGAGGAGAGTGTTAAAATTTGGGTACTAGAGGACATGTGGTTCCCTAAGGCTTTGATGTTTGGCCTAGGGAAAAGTGTACAAATTTATTTGTTCTTTTTTCTTAAAGTGACTTTATAAGTGGTAAAGTTACATTCAAATTTAAAAGTGACTTTATAAGTGGTAAAACATTCTAATTTAAAGGCGACTTTATTAAACTCAATGAAGAATTAAAAAGTGAAAAAGTGACTATGGAAATAAAAGGCTAAGTGGGTCTTTATTTAAGTGGGTGAGTTAAAAAATAGAAAGTGAGAATTAAATGCACATTTATTCTCATCCCTAGATCTAAATGGATCTCAGCCATTAGATCTTAGGGTAACCCAAAAAGTCATTTAGAGAATAAAAGGAGAAGAGAAGAGAAAAAGATCATTCATTCTTTCATGAGCATTTGAGAGAAAGAGAAGAGAGAGCAAGGAGAAAATTTCTGAGCAGTGAGGAAATGAAGAAAAGTAGCAAGAATACATTTCAGCAAATTTGGACATCAACATTTATTGGCACTCATCCCAAGGCAAAATTGTACAGCAGGAGAAAGGCACAAAAATCGAGGAAGAGGGACAACAGCAAGGGCACGAATTTCGAGGTAAATTGGGCACAAATTTCGAGGTAGCCGTACCGTTGAAATCCGTACAGTCCATACTGCAAGTTGTGGGCACATTTTGAGGTAGGCCATACAATGTTTAATGTTGTTTTATTGCTGTAAAAATTTCTGTTTTGGCTGTTCGCTGATTGGCATGATTTTCGAGGTGGAGTTCAGGCACGAAAATCGAGATAAGTTGTAATTTGTGGTAGCTTGAATTTTAATTGTGTATTTTAGTTTCTTTGTAAAAGCATTTTCAGAAATAAAGAAGAGC
The DNA here is from genome assembly GCA_000404065.3 of Pinus taeda. NCBI lineage: Eukaryota > Viridiplantae > Streptophyta > Pinopsida > Pinales > Pinaceae > Pinus > Pinus taeda. The sequence goes on from APFE031380863.1 coordinate 70,844, forward strand.
TCTCAAACTGGTTTTCCCCAAGAGTTGTAGGGGGTTTTTTGAGGGTCACATTGACCAAAAATCACTGTGTTATTTTCTGTTTGTGGCTATCATAATTTTTCTGTGTTTTATTTCTACAATTTCAACAGTTGTGAAATCTCTAAATTTGTGTTTTCAGAAAATATTGTCATTTCCAGATTTTAGAATTTTTTATCATGCTTGGATTTAAAACTAAATATATGGAGTGATAAGGAAAACTGATAACTGGAGTGGGGGTTGAAATTCTTCATGGTATCAGAGCTAGGTTCGCTAAAAAGGGCAGTTTGGGACAACAAAGTGAAAATTACAGCAAACTGATTTTTACATAGAAAACATAAACCTTTACCACAGGTTTGAAAATTTCAGTTTGGTAGGACAGTGAAACATGTGTTTGGGTTTGAGAGTTGAAGACAATTTGGATGGGCAGAACAACTACAGTGCATGGAAGGAGAGAATCCAGAGCATCTTTGAGGAAGCAGAGGTCTGGGGCATTATGGTAAATACCACACAAAACCTAGTAGTAGTACTTGCTAACCCTGTACAGTTGACATAGTTTAACAAAAAGAGTGCTAAGGCAAAAAGATTGATTCTGGAAGGAATGAAAGACCATGTCATTCCTCATGTGAGATGAAAGCCTTATGTACATGAGATGTGGACAACCTTGACCAGTCTTTACCAAAGCTCAAATGAAAACAGAAAAATGGTCTTAAAGGAGAAATTGAAGGCCATTAAAATGGCTAAGACTGACATTGCTACAACATACTTCATAAAAATCACTTCAGTGAGAGATGAGTTGGCAACCGTAGGTGAGATCATTGCACCCACTGAGTTGGTGAGGATTGCTTTGAACGGTCTTTCCAAGACTTGGGAGAATTTTGTGGATGACATTGTTGCACGGGAAAACCTTCCCAATCGGGAGAGGTTGTGGGATGATTGTGTTGGGTGTGGAGCATGATTATTTAGAGGTCTTTGTTTCAGCCAGATGTATACCCTAGGAAGTTTGTACACCCCTCCACGTGGGGGCCGATCCCCCCCGGCTGGGGGGTCTGAGGGCCAGCGGTCCCCCAGGGGGGTTTTCGGGGGCAGCGCGCCCGAAGCTAAAAACAAATGTAAAATTGTCTTGTAAAAGTATAGTAATTTCTAGTCAATCTGGGCCGTTCATTAGGCGGATGATCTGACGGTAGAATTTATGTTTAGTTTAGGGTTTTTTGCCCTAGAAGGCAACCCCTCTCTTTGTATGAGGGCATTGTATTTGAGGCTGTAACAGATATGTATTCTGGGTGTGAGCGAGAAACAGAGAGGTGAGACTGTGAGAGAAGACGGAGGATATTACAACGGATTTGTTGTAGGTTTTGTCTCTTCATTTTGCTGGATAATAGAAAGGAAGGACTGGCTGTTCGAGGTGGACGTAGCCCAAACTGGGTGAATCACGTATATCTGTGTCTCTCTTGTTTTGT
>APFE031380876.1:0-51919 GCA_000404065.3 Pinus taeda
GGTTCCTTACTAGGTGTTTGAATTTTCTTTCCTCGGGGCATTAGTTACCGATAATAATGCTCTACTATGCCCTTTGAATTCCTTCAAAATAATTTCAAACCAATCTTAAGCAAAAATTTAAAAGAATCTACACACCTTTTTTCACTTTGTAGGAGCTCGATATTGCCTCTGATGTATCTCTGTACATTCAAATCATCTAGTTCTGAAATTGTGACCTGCAGTAGCCCTCTGTGTCCTCTTTCCAATGCCACCAATCTTATCCAAATTGGATTCTCCAAGGAAGAGTTATGCGAAATCTCCCATAGTGACCTGATTATGGACTAGTTCAGTAGGGTGAACTTGTACGATGTGCCACGAGTCCCTGTTTCGTCTTTTGGCTCTAAAAATATATATACAAGAAACTACAGTCCGTCCTCTTTCTGCACCTTCTTACGAAATTTCAATCCAATGTTCAGAGAAAAAGTTATGATGATTTTCCCCAGGTCACCTATTTGGAATGTAATTCAGGAGTCTGCAAAAAGACCAACTTCCTCAGATCATATCTTCGCAAATATAGCGCAAAACGCTCTGAAATTCGGACCCGAGATTCAGCACGATGTCTTCTCAAATGGGTTTTTTTTTTAGCTTCTGAAACCTCGCAGAAAGAAAGTTAGTGCAAAAATTCCACGATGACCTGTTTGGTGCAGCGAAACCCTAGAATCCAAAGCTCTGATACCAAATGTTATGAACCAGCTCAAGAAAAGATAGAAAAGATAGATCAACGCCTTAGAATTCAGCCTCTTCGAGGGGGCAACCTCCTTTACATTACATAAATGAACAATTCTTGGATGATACAAATGACAAAACCTCTTTTTTATATATAGGAGTCTAAGGAGTCATAATATAACCCAGTTGACCTAACAATAATAATATAAAGCCACAAAAATAACAATAGAGGGATTCTATGGGGCACAATAATAACAATATGGGGGCAATAGGGGCACAACAATGTTAATAAGAGGTACAACTACAATAATAATGGGGTAATCACTAGTATTATAGGGACCCAACACAATTATTTTTGGAAAAGGTCCGCAGAGCTTGTGAAAATTATCGAGCCCCTTATTAAGGTGCTATGAATGGTGGATGGGGAAACATTGGCCATAGGCTACATTTACAAGGCTATAGATTAGGCAAAGGAGCAGATACATGCAACTTACAAGGATGTGTTAGCTAAATATGGGCGTATTTGGGAGATCATTGATAACAGATGGAGCAATCAACTCCATCATCCTATACACGCGGTTGGGTATCTTTTGAACCCAAAGTATCATTATAAAGCTCGGCTAGGAGATCTATAGGTTGGCGAGGTCAGAGATGGATTGTATGATTGCTTGGAGCGCATGGTCCCTAACCATTCTGACCAGTTGGAAATTCATAGACAACTTACACTTTTTAGTATGGCAACAGGTACCTTTGGCAAAAACTTGGCAAAGACGGCAAGAGATGTGGATCAACCAGATAAGAAATTCCAATTTGTTTTTCTTTTAAAGTTCAATTGTTTACAAATATACACTTCAAATTGTCTGTAAATACTTGTATATAAGTAATGAAATGAACTAAGTTTCTAATTAATGTCTTTTTCTTTGCAACACATTGGTAGGAGTCATTTGGTGTCCAATGTCCTCAATTGCAAAAGTTTGCAGTTAGAGTCCTCAACCAAACTTGCAGTGCTTCATGTTGTGAGCGCAATTGGTCTATTTTTGAGCGTATACACACAAAGAAGAGAAACCATTTGGAACAAAAACGGTTAAATGATCTTGTCTTCGTGCAATACAACCCTTGATTAAGGCGTAACCAAATGATGAACAAAAGACGTTATCTAAATCCCGTTGTGTTGGACAATATTGATCCAACATCAGAATGGGTGGAGGAGACTGAAGATCTTGAGTTTGATGCTGATTTTGTTATTGACATGGCGTTAGGGTGGGTTGGTCCAAATGCAGATTTGGTAGCGCCATCAGAATCAGAATTAGTAGCTGCATCAAGCAAAAGAAAACAACCAATGTAAGGCACTAGTCATGCAACTCGACCAACTCGTGCTTCCAGTTGGTACACTTCTATTGTTATTGGTGCTACTATTGAGGTTGAAGATGAGGTTGAGAGATCCGCAGGCTCTGATCTAGCTGACGTTTATGTAGCTCTTGTTGATGATTCTGTGTCTAGTAGTGGTGATGAGTTTGAGCATGACGATGAATGATCATGTTCACTGATATGTACCTATAGAGTCTAGACTTGTAGTCTTGTAGTAGGCCAATGACCCCATAGCTTGTAGCATTGTTTTGGGACTTTATATGCCATTTAGAGCCTCAATGCTTATGTATTTTGTCGATGCTATGTGTTGCACTTGATGCCATTTTGATATATTCACCTTTACATGGTATATAGATGAGAAAACTTTGCATATTTTGTCTCTATTGGTTTGAAATCATGGTTTTAAATCTTAAAAATAGTTTTCTTCATTAAAAATTAATTATTTCATGTATTGTTTTAAAAACCAGTTCATTGAGATCTGATCAGTCCCGGATTAAAACCTGGTTTATTAGGTGGACTGGTCCGGTCACCGGTTCCGGTTTTTAATACTATGTTGTTAGCTACTACAACTGCTTGGTCAGTGTGTGTGTTGCATCTTTGTATCTCAGGTACTGTGGGGTTTAATTTGAGATAGCAGATAGTATTTTTAATGGCACAACCATGATGTCTCTAGTGCAAGCTTCTGAAGCCTACAGTTCAATTCTGAGGCTTGTGACTTGGGCTACATCAAATTTCTTTTAACTCCAGCAACTTGTTTCTAAGGTTCATGGCCTGTGCTGTGCTAAATTTCTGGTAAATATTTATATGTTTGACCACTCTTGGGATATTTTTAACTCTGATCCACACTATGCAATTGCTGCTTAGTTTCCAGTATTGTGACTTAAAAGATTCTTACAGGCTTCTTGCCATTTTATTGAATGTAGAGTCTATAGCATCACTAATTTATTACCACCAACAATGTATATGCAGATTATTATTTACATCTCAGTGGTTGAGGTTAAATTGTGAGGAAATCTGTATAAAACTATAGGTGTAAACCTATCATAATATCTTTTGATCTACCCTGGAAATTAAAGCAAAGATAAATATTAAATAGTAAATTCCCAATAGATAATCATATAACTTGTGAATCAAATCATTTGTACTAGTTTATGCATACTTATATCTGTAAATATAAGCTTCCCTTGCCATTCATTTGGGGCTATATTTAGATGTGGAAGAGCCTCATTGCCCTTTGTTAGGATGCATCATCTCCTACTTTGTAATTGGTTTTATCAGGTTCACTGATTATTGTGGACCATCTTTATAGATATGAGTGCTGCTATTTTCTGTCATTTCTTGTTTGGTCCATAAGCTGCAGCAGTAGTTTTTGGGTAGTCAGAAGTATTAGATTCTTGGTTCTCAAAGATCAACACAGTAGTCAGTGTGAAACAGTACATTCCAATGTCCATCATTGTTGCAGACCATCAAGTTCCATTGCTAATCCTCTTAGTTTTGTTAGGGAAGTTTTGCATACAATGTTACTAAACACTAATATTTTATTATTTTTGTCTACCAGATAGAGACAGATGCAGAAGAACTACTTATAATCAAGACACGGCAGTCTCTTTTAGAGGCTTTGACAGCACATGTAAAAGCTAATCATCCATACGAGTGAGTAAAATTCCACTTTTAAAATGCTCTTTGAATATCAACTCGAAAATACACATCTAGTGACATGTGCCCCTTTGAGATCAATTTGTGTGCTCAGCTTTTATCTTCTTGTAAACTATGTAACCAGTAGGTGAAGTTAATTTTGTTGGTTCACTTAATTGCATAGTTGCTCTGCACAACAGTGAGAATCATTTAAGCTTTCATATCATAACAAGAGTCTGTGATTGCTCATAATGGTATTTTTCATTCTCAGAGTACCAGAAGTTATTGCTTTACCTATTTCCGGAGGAAACCATGATTACCTGAAGTGGCTCAAGGAGAGCACTAGGGAGTGACTTGGACAAGAGCCTACTGTTCAAGAAGCTGCATATTGTGTGATATATACTATTGATATGCTGAATCCACATCTCCTGTTGATATTTCGTGCATATAAACTCTAGTTTTACATTGATTCGAAGATCACCAAAGACGGTTAAATTTGTATATGTGACCTAATCTATACTCAAAATGCTTATAGTTTTGTGTGGTCAACATCTACAACTCTATGTTTGGGTTTGATTTTCTGTTTACATGTCTTTATTGGCACAAGGTATTGTATGTTCAAGAAAACTGTTACACATTCGGCGCTTTCAGGATAGTTGGAATAAATGAGGATGCTTACAAGTATATAAATATAAAGAAAGGGAATGCATAGTATGGACGGTTTATTTTGGCTTGTGTTGAATTGTTTTTTTTGTACAAATTGTTCAAAAGTAAATTAGTTTATAAACAATGAAATTTCCACTAAATTGACTTTCTGGTTCAGCAACGAGATTCTTGAAGTTGTTTTATTCCACAGGCTGAATTTTATTTCAGAATGTGACATCCCTCTTGCTGCCTGGCTTTCCAGTTTTCCTTTTATGTTGCTTGTTTTGGTTTATTTCCCTTTGTTTTTTCTTATTTTTATCAGGGCTCATTGGAAACTATAACACAAAGATAGCAATGTTGATCAAATGTCTTGTTTTGCAAGATACATGGTTGGAGTGAAATGTTCATGTCATGTGTATAACTTATAATTTGAACTTATGGTATTGAAGTGAAGCGACTCCTATTTATTGCAACGTGGTAAGCAAAATGATCTGTTTGAAGGATATGCGAACTAAGAGAATGGATGTGTGAGGAATTTCATTGTTGGAAAGGTTGATTTTCGGATGTAATTTTTTTGTTTGTTTGTTTGTTTGGTGGAAGATGAGTTTGGTCTGCCCATTGTTTGGGTAGCGAAGATTATGTTTCCTCCATTCAAGCTCAGGAGTTGTTTTTTCAGTGGATATGAATCAAAATTTATTTCTAGTTTACCTTTTTACTTATGTCTTCATTTTTACTTTGATACTCTGGATAAATATTTCTCAGAATCATGATCAAATAAACCAAATGGCAGATGCATGCTTGCTTCTGTTTAGGTTCTAGATAACTAGATTGGGATTTTGTTAAGATCCATTTCTCACTTGCTTTTATGTTTGAATATAAAAGTTAAATAGCTTCAGCAACATAACTTTGACTGATCACGGTTAAATTATCGTATAAGTAACTTACGGGGTAATCTAGGGTGGTATAAATCTCTTACTGTGGTCCAAAATAGTTGAATTGCCAAACAGAATTATGTTTGTGTGATGCAGGAAAGTGTTCCCTCTGCAGACAGAGGTAACCCCTCTAGCCCTAGAGTGGGTCTAGTCACAACAAAGACAGATCAACAATTGATTTCCTTAAACAGTGATCGCTGGAGGCCTACTTCAAACCGGTGGTCGATGAAGTTCTGTTGCACTGCTCCAGCTTCCGCTTCCTTCTCCTCAACGAGTGATTAGCCTGAAACAACACAAAAGAAAAACAACAAAGCGCATAACCGGGAAACAACAATGATTTATTTACTCATAAAGTCAAGAAGTCATGAGCTATCAAGTAAATTACATACAAGACATATGAAAACATCATTGATTGTATTAATAATGAATCAAGAGTAAGCTTACAACCAAGTCTTGATGTTGCAAGCCTTCTCAGAGGGTCCAGCCAATATGTTTCTCAAGTATTCACTCTTCAAGGATGAATCTCCCAACATACAATGTCTTTCTCTCTCACTCATAAGCTTTAACACAAAGTTAAGGGCACTCCACAACCTTCCACAAGCTATCAACAATCCCACCCCTGTCACACCCACACCAGCGATCTATCAAATTTCAAAGCACTAGCAGCACTGCCCAACCAAAAGAATTACTAACTAGTTAAAAAAGCCAGCAGATCATAGCAATGGTGAGTGATTTTATAGGAGAAAGAGCCTCCATGAAATGAGGGAGAGGGAGCTTATCCTCAAGGGAGGTTGCACAAGAGGTGGAACCACCATTCCATAGGCGGAAAGGTGACCCAAACTGATCCAACAACCAGCTTTAGAAACATCTAGAAGGTTGACTGTTTGAACAAATTCGCCAAATCTAGATCGTCGCGGGTCATGAACCGGGGACTTGCGACAACATCACAACGATACAGTGCATGACAGGGAATTGTCACGGATTTTAAGGGTTTACTAGCAACGATGCAGGAACTTAGTAAAAAGGGGTCAATCTTCAACATTAAAGAGCATTTGCTTAATCTTCTTGCATAAGTGGGAAGATATGGACATGTTTATTTGACACATGACACAACAGAGGGACTGAGATGAGGACAGTGACAAATTACTGTGTAACAGATGCCCCCTAAAGCGTGAAGCCCGAGAGAGTGGGAGTGGTGAAATGCTTTACGAAATTGTTTGAACTGGAACAACCTTGAAGATCCTGCAGGCGCAAGTACAACTGATATCCGCAATAGTGAAATACATATAGTCTAGGCATGGGCGCAATCATCCATAAGACTTATGAAACTTGATCTGTGGTATAGACACAGCCACCCAGTTAATAAAACCGTAATAATGAGAAAGGTATGGTCACAACCATCCATGAAGACTTAGGCATGGTCACAGCCATCCATCAAGGAGTCATATATGTAATCACGAACCAATCCACACAACCCGAACATATGCAATTTCAATTCGGGGTCTTGAAACCCAACCGATCAAAGTACAAATCCTACCATGTGAACAAATGCGCTGAAGTCGAACATGATAGAAAGTCGCTTGATTACCAGTCAATGATGAAAACCGTTAACAAGCGCGAGAGAAACCATCAATAATGCCAATGGCTCTCAAAGCACTATCCAATACAATCCACTAAGTGTGAAAAATGAGCTGAAGTCTAACACTCGTGGAATCACCCGATCAAAGACCAATGAGGAAAGTCTATCGTCAGACGTGAAGAACTTGCCATTAAGGCATGCAAGTCCGAAGGTACCGAAAGGGATCTCTAGATCAATCTCTTGAATAAGGAGCTGATGTCGACAAGAGACGATTCGTTGCAAGAGGGCCATGATGTTTCCCCCATCAACGACACGAAATAAGGAACAAGTGGTAGATGGCGAAACAGAATATCAAAGAAGGAGGTGTAAACTGCAGAAGGATTATACTCTTGAACATATCGACGACACGACTTCGACATGCGACAACATTTTGATACCAAGGGATCAGAGGCTCGATGGAGGCAACATGGATCAGATGGAATGAAGCAAAATGGCAACCCAGACCCGCGAAACGCTGAATGACGATGTATGGATATCCCAACCCGACAAGAAGCAAAAGTGTCGATGTTCAAGAGTGACTAGCTGTCATAGATAAGCAATGATGACTTCCAAAATTTTCCCCCATCATTGCTGGTGAGTACCACAATTACTTTTTAAAACAAGCTTGAACGGGATAGCATATGCTTGTAATATAAGTTCGACCTTCGATCGAATCCAACCTAGTGATAGTTTAACGAGCCCTAGGGAGAAGAAGCTCGAGTTTCGTCATGGTGACGAGTCCAATGTTGTCAAGGTTTAATGAGTCCGACATAGGTAAAACTCGGGGTCTTTTTCATGTTTAGAGAGTTTGAAAAAAATATGGAAAAGAAAACTCTAAGGGGGTCCTTTTTCGTAGATTTGTGTCCCTCGAGCCCGAAAAAGTATAAAACAATATTCAAGAGAACCGCTTGACCATTATAATCAAGGAGTACTTTTCGTAATTAGTGACCTTGATCCGAAAGAGTAAAAAACGATCAAAGACACGTTGTTTCATAACCAGTATCGAATTCGAAACGACAAAAGTCCAACGATCTTTTCATGTTTGTATAGTCAGAAAAGAGCTCAAAGTGGACCGCCTTTTATTCCGTTTAACGAATAAAAAAAGAAAAACTCGGCAATCTTTTCATATTTTACAAGTCAGAAAAGAGCTTAAAGGGGACTTGTCTTAGAGGAACGAGTGGTATAAAGTGTAGCAACTGGTTTCGGTAATGGTGGAATTGCTCAAAACATGTAATGGTCAAGAGGCTGGCTAATAAAACCACTCATCGCTGCGGTTCCTCAGGAAAGGAAAAAACAACCAAGTGAAAGCATATGGTCGGCCAAAAAGATGGTGGTGATGGAATGAAACAACCAAGGCTCATATAGCAGAATTTAGCGGATAAAAACGACAATCACGAGATGTAAATCAGGTATGGGTTCATTTTTACACAAGCTTGAACCATGGAGAACTCTGCTTGGATTTGGTTTCATGTTTACACAAGCTTGAAATGAAAAACTACGCTTGTTATGAGTTCGCATGCCCCCAACATAATGACACAAATTGAGGTACATGGCCCCCAACCTTCATTGCATTCAATGAAGTGGATGGAATGAAGGTTCACTTTTGAGATCTTGGAAAGACTCGACTTGGATTTTAAGAGATCTTAATCAAAGACTCGAGTTGGAAAGGGAAGTGTTTCATTTTTTAATGAGGTTGACCCAGTAAAAGAACTATCTTCATAATCCTTGTTTCATTTTTTAACGAGCTGGACACAACACAAGGAACTATGCTCGATACCCCTTGTTTCATTTTTTAGCGAGGTCGACACAAGATAAAAACTATCCTCGAAACTCCTTGTTTCATTTTTTAATGAGCTTGACACAAGACAAGGAACTATGCTCTATGATCCTTGTTTCATTTTTTAACGAGGTTGACACAAGATCAAACTATCCTCGGACACTCGGTTTCATTTTTTAGCGAGGTTGACATAGGAACAAACTATCCTCGGAACTCCTTGTTTCATTTTTTAACGAGCTTGACACAAGATCAGGGACTATGCTCGTGACTCCTTATTTCATTTTTTAACAAGGTTGACATAGGGACAAACTATCCTCGGGACTCCTTGTTTCATTTTGTAACGAGCTTAACACAAGATAAGAACTATGCTCCACATCCCTTGTTTCATTTTTTAATGAGGTTGACACAAGATCAAACTATCCTCGGTACTCCTGTTCATGGGTCATATGAAAATATGACTCCCAAGAGATCTCCACTGGATGGAAGAACCACACTCTGGGAGGAATACATGTCATGAGACACGAATGACAGATCAGGTTCTAATGCCCCCAGTACATGATGTACGAGACCATCTACATGATCATTAGTAGATGTGGAGACGGAACGGGTAGCCACATAATTGACGTGCGACTGGGAAGGTACTGCTTGCGAGCAAGAATCGATAGGGGATGACGGCTGCACAGGAGGCACTAAGGGACTAAAGAACGATAATTGATCGATGGTCACCATTCTTCCCTCATGTGGAAAACAGACCACACGAAAAAGTGAAGAGACAAGGGCCCCCATGGCATAAACATAGTCATGGCCAAGGAGAAGACTGAAATCTAAAGCACCTTGGACAACCATTACGTCTATATAGATGGTTTTGCCTCCCAAAGTAACAGGAAACTTCAGAAGGATCCCCAAAGGTCCACTGGTTCCTTCGTTAAATACCAACAGATTTTGCGCGACTGGCACAAGCTGCGGGAAGCCCAAAGCTTGCTAAGTAGTGAAAGGCATGAGGCTAATCGATGCACCCTCATCCAAGACAGTGCCAAGTACTGCCTTATCATAGGCATGTACAATAATCTGGAAAGGCACGTTGGATGGAAGGCAAAATGCAGTCAAATGACTCCAGTTGAAGGAAATGACTGAACTACTTGGTGGGGGTATCATATGATTGCCCCCATGCTCTATAGGAACCGAAGAAGGACGTTCCTGATCAACGGGGATAGGAGGGTCGTTTTCGGACTCAAGAGAATCTGACGAGACGAGAAGAACATGAGCAGTGTGATCATCACGCTTTTCCGAAACAGAGTGGTCAACGGGCGGTGAATCCAAGTCGACACTCTCTTTGACCAATGGTTGGTCTGGAATGGGCTTAGCATAGCCAGGTTTGGAAAGAGGACGGACAAGAGAAGAATCTAAGTCAATCTCTTTGTCAACGGGGAAAGGGTCTAAAGAGAGCTTCTGATAACCAACGGGAAGTTGAGGCGAAGAAGCTGTAAGACTTTCCGAAACGGTGGAAGCTTTATCCATGAGTGGACAAAGGTGAAGGGGATGGTTTCCTTCACATAGCCTACAGGGGAATCGAATCTTCCCTTTCTTCTTACCATTGCCAGTTGATAGGATAGCATCGTCATGAGCTTCAGAGGATGACAAGGGATGAGCTGGATCATGAGACCGTACTTCCAAGATCCTAAGGATGCCAAGACAATCACAAAGAAGTTGGTCACCCTTGCACAATTTACAAGGAAACTTAACCTTCCGTGGAGGAGCAGAAGGTGGTCCAACTTGAGATGTACTCGAAGCAATAACGGCACAAGTGACCTCACGCTTATCAGACTTCTTCTTCTTAGTCTCCTGGTTACTAGATGTGAAACTTTCACTAGGCGAAGTAGGAGATAAAGATGAAGGAACAGGGGAAGAAGGTGCAGGGTCAACCTTGGAATCATCGTGTTGTGATTTAGATGAAGGAGACGGTGGAACAAGAGTCATGACACTCGGGACCACCGAGGTTGAAAACAACCAAACGGGTAGACCAATGGTTACCCTAGGCAAAGACAATGTTGCCATATACGGAGCACCAACATTTCCAAAAGGCGGAAACAGACCAGTGTTTCCATTTGGGGGAAGATCTTGGCCGGTAGACTCAGGGGATGTTGCCATCGAGAATGAGCCTGAAAAACACTCTAACTTTAATGAAGAACTCTAACTGTTACTAGGAATATTTCGTGGGCAGTGAATATTATGACACAGGAACAAAGCTTGACCTTTTCATGTTTCAAGAGTCCAGAAAAGGACGAAAATGTGACTCTATCTCTTTTGAGGTTTAATGAGCCTGAAAGGACAAGTGCTCAGATGATCCTTTTTTTTTAAGCAATCGAAAAGAAACAAAAGTGACTACTCTGGAGAACTAGGCAAAAGGTTTACCAAACAACTCGTAAAACTACATATACACCTTGGTGATCAAATGAAAACCAAGGACTTTCCGTACGACAGTTAATCTTCCCGAATGTTGTGTTCGGTGCGTCACAGTTTGCAAGACAACAGACATGGCTTCCTATGCATGTAGGATGATAACCTAGTGGGGTCTCTCGATATATACTCGACGGTACGGAGAGTGCAAGTCCGTACTAGCAACTATTGAGTCACAAAAGGAGGAATCACCCAACCTTAAGTGAAAGCAATAGTTTTAACGATGTCGGAGCACATATCTAGCCTAGACCTCTAAATAATATGCGTTATGTTCCAATGCATTGTTAAGTTCATTCAGTTAATTTTAGAGTTGATCTTGAATTAGGTTTCAGATTTCAAGCCCTACCGTATGTATATCAAAAACCCTAGGATGCAACTAGAATGAGTAAAACATCTTTCATTTTGATGAACACCTACTTAAAGGAAGGTAGAAAGTTCATTTCCAAACAAACACAAGCGAATGGAAACACTAAGAAACACAATGCATAAATACACTAATCCCACAATGCATCAATACTACTAATGAAAGATTTAGAGTTCTCTTTTCAATTTCTCAAACATGAAAATTATAAATTCACATATACTTTCACTTTCGTATATCAAATGAATGCAATCCCTTAATTTTTTTTTTGTTTTGAATTTAAAGAGACAAATAAGCAAGTGTGAACTGATCAATCCAAACAATTTTGATCTATGCTTGGTAGTGAAAAAATCGAATCAACATGAAAAATTGGTTCAATAATCGACACTAAAAATCAACTAGCAAGAAAACAAGCAGCGAAAAAGCCTCAAGCAAATCAATAAGATAGTTGCGGACAAACCTTGGATAGACAAGCAACCCAAGCAAACGGTTTGAAACGCTTAAGAGAGCTAGGTCATGAGGTCTAAAAACACAAGATTCACTCAAATGAAATCAACGAGATAGTACCTTAACCAAAAGCAACCAAAACAAGCTAATGAGAGACAAGAAACAATAGGGGAGAAACAAGACTGGTGGATTGAGGAGGTAAAGTTGTAAAAACAACTTTACAAGAATCGTCGCGGGTGTTACACTGACAACTAGAGACTAGTTGCTAAAGTACACTTGTTTTCAGTGACGATCCAATTAAAGGAGTCGTCGCTGGATTTAAACTAGAAACCCGAGACGAAAGCCAAATAGTCGTGGGTACAAAGCTAGAACATCAACGACGTCGTCACGATTGTTAGGCTATCTTCTGCGACGATCTTACTTAAGCAAAAGACAAAGTAAAATCATCTAAATGGCACAAGATTATTCTTCTAGACAGTAAGGGGACTTCCCAGATTGACCCAGGTAACCCAAAAACTGATGGTTTGACCCCAAAATTGAAGAGACACCAAATCAAAACCAAACAAAAGCAAACAAGAGAAAAAACATACGAAGGACTCCTTAGTAGAGTCGCCAACTTGTGATGCAGGAAAGTGTTCTCTCTGCGGATAGAGGCAACCCCTCTAGCCCTAGAGTGGGTCTAGTCACAACAAAGACAAATCAACAATTGATTTCCTTAAACAGTCACCGCTGGAGGCCTACCTCAAACTGGTGGTCGATGAAGTTCCATTACATTGCTCTAGCTTCCGCTTCCTTCTCCTCAACGAGTGATTAACCTGAAACAACACAAAAGAAAAACAACAAAGTGCGTAATCGGAAAACAACAGTGATCTATTTACTCATAAAGTCAAGAAGTCATGAGCTATCAAGTAAATTACATACAAGACATAGGAAAACATCATTGAATGTATTAATAATGAATCAACAACAAGCTTACAACCAAGTCTTGACGTCGCAAGCCTTCTTAGAGGGTCCAGCCAATATGTTTCTCAAGCATTCACTCTTCAAGGATGAATCTCCCAACATACAATGTCTCTCTCTCTCACTCATAAGCTTTAACACAAAGTTAAGGGCACTCCACAACCTTCCACAAGCTATCAACAATCCCACACTCACACCCACACCAGCTATCTATCAAATTCCAAAGCACTAGCAGCACTGCCCAACCAAAAGAACTACTAACTAGTTAAAAAAGCCAATAGATCATAGCAAAGGTGAGTGATTTTATAGGAGAAGGAGACTCCATGAAATGAGGGAGAGGGAGCTTATCCTCAAGGGAGGTTGCACAAGAGGCGGAACCACCATCCTAGAGGCGGAAAGGTGACCCAAACTGACCCAACAATTAGCTTTAGAAACATCTAGAAGACCGACTATTTGACAAATTCGTCAAATCTGGATCGTCGCGGGTCATGAACTGGGGACTTGCGACGACGTCGCAAGTCCCCAGTGCATGACAGGGAATCGTCGCGGATTTTAAGGGTTTACTAGCAATGATGCAGGAACTTAGTCAAAAAGGGTTAATCTTCAGCATTAAAGAGCATTTGCTTAATCTTCTTGCATAAGTGGGAAGATATGGACATGTTTATTTGACACATGACACAACAGAGCCACTAAGATGAGGACAGTGACAAATTACTGTGTAACAGTTTGTAAAGTAAAAAGTGCTAATTAAACAGTGGTTAATGGGCAAACTCCAAATATGTTGGTGTTACTGTGTTTGGACTTAAATAGTGTATTAGATCAAAGTTTCCTAAACATTTTTATGGTATTAAATGTGTCATTTTTTTATGAGTTGTCTTCTAGGTGGTTCGGAGGAAGGAATGGAATCTCCCCACTCAGGCTCAATTCCCGCAAATAACATGATGGATGTTGACATTATTGATAGTATATATATGTTTCTCATTTATAATATATCGCGTTGTACCTGTGAATATAATATATATATATATATATATATATATATATATATATTTCAACATGCAGTCTTGAAAACCTATGTATGTATATATAAACTTATTGCATTTTCATGTATATGCAACATAATGTATTTTTTTATGGAGAGTGCATTGTCAAAAGTGTTTTGACTATATATATATATATATCATATATATATATATTATAATATATATATATATATGTATATGTATGTATGTATAGTTAGCAAGGGAACATTTGGGTCTAAAGCACGGACATGACACCACTTTAAAAAAATAAGGGATGGGTATGTCAAATGTACATATATCAAGGTTTGTATATGCTATAATATATGGAAGAAAATGTTGGAAAATCAATATATTTGCAGATTTAGAGTTGATTCTCCTTGATAATTACTTGCGATGTTTGTTGGTCTTTTATTTCTTTATTAGTTCTTCATCAAGTAATTACCAAAACAAAATTACGTGAAGATCATGAGAAAACAGAAAACACAAGATATAGGCTCCAAGCCAAGGAAAAACCCAAAAAATTCTATTGTTATAGAATCAGATCAAATGAGATATCCAAGACCCTTTCACCTTCTAGAAGCAAAGTCAAACTCTCTTTTTGCCTAGATTTCGGCCTTCCTCTTTCTCTGTGAAATTTCAGATCATATACTCCAAATTGTGTCCAAAATGAGCTCCAACTTTTTTCTATTTATACTTATCCAAAGGGGTGCGAACAATCATGTCCTTTGGGCAGAGCCTACATGACAGGCAGCGCTGACTTGACTTCTAGAAGACTTCTAGAAGGAATTTTTACCCAAAATACATATTTAAAAATTCTTTCTCCTTTTTGTTTTCAAAGTCCAAATAAGACTTGACTCTTTGACTCATGAGAAATATTATTTTGACTTTGACAAACTCTAAAAGCATGAAGAACATGTTTGACCTAGATGACCAATTGGCTTGAGCATGAAACCTATGCTTGAAAAAATAATTTTACATAAAATATATAATGACTTAAGCACAATGACAATTATGAAGACCGAACTTAGTTACATTTTCCAACACTTCTTCTTAACTAGGGAGGTACTCATAATTCCATAAGCGATACAAGGTTACTTCTCAAATTGAAATATTCTCATACGAAGAGTCAGATCAACATTATATCCTACATATACTATACTAGAGATTTAGATACCATCTAGGCTACTACCAAGGTATGAACCCAAAATGTTTCAGGGATCTACGTACCATCTAGGCTATTGCCAAGGCACCAACCCAACATGTTTTAGGGATCTAGATACCATCTAGGCTATTGCCAAGGCACCAACCCAACATTTCACAGGGATCTAGTTACCATCTAGGCTACTGCTAAGGTACCAACCCAACATCTTTTAGGGATCTAGGTACCATGTAAGCTTCTACCAAGGTACCAACCCTATGTTTTTCAGGGATCTAGGTACCATCTAGGCTTTTGCTAAGTACCAAACCTATGTACCATCATACAAGCTAGGCAACCTAAAGTACAATGATTCTATGTACCATCATACAAGCTATCTAGCTTAAGGTAAAACAACTAGTCACCATGATCTAGTTGGCACCTTAACCTCATGGCATACAAAATAATACAAGTTTTCCATCAACAATTTCAAACCTCCAGAAACATCCATGTTCCAACTATGCAAGGTTTCCCAAACCCTAGAGGACATTCAATTCATCACAGCACAGGGTCAAACCCTAAAGGGTTTTTATATCACAGATTTGCCATTATATTAGTCAAACCCCCATCACAGGCCTCATTCTAGGCCAAAGAGTTCACTCAAAAAGTAATTGAGTCTGACAAAGGCACCCACTCTTTATAGAGTGATTGGGCCAACATAGAAAGACACTATTTTTGAGTAATTGGGCCTTAAGGACCATTCTTCCTAAACTAGGAGAATGTTTTCCCTCAACAATAGTTTGGGCCATTCTTCCTGAATTTGGAGAATGTCTGCCCCTATTGTTATCTTATTAATGCTCCCTCTTACTAAGAGAACTTATCTTAACAAGTCCAAGCTTGTCCCTAAAGTACATGCACATTATCTAGGACATAGGCTTGTCACAACTTTAGTCTTTAAATATTATTCAAAGATAATACTTCAAGGCATACCTTAAAATTGAGAGTTGAACTGCTCTTTATGAATCAAAACTTCTTTTAAATTCATAATTCTTTCAAGATTCAAATCTCCCTCTGAATCTAGGACTTGTCACATAGTTTTGTTTTGATATTATAACTTCTTCTAGCTCAAACAATTTTCAGCATGTACTTGCAATCCTATTCAGGGAGATCACAAAAGAGAAGTCACAATCAAGTAATGAATATAAAGTAAGAGACTAGATTTACTAAAGAAATCAGTAATAGTACAAGAAGAGAGATAGAGCACTTATCTTTTATTAACAACAACCTTTCCTGTTGATTTGGGGTAGCATCGGATGTGCTTCAGCCACAAAATTTGGTGGAGAGGTTGGGGCACATGAGATCTCCAATACCCATAAAGGGTTTGGGCAAATTCTAAACAAATAAAGAGATATGAAAATAATTAATATTTTTAATGGAGTCCCCAAGTCTAAACTTAGGGAAAATAAAATATTAATTTGTATTAATATGAATCTATCTTAGAGTGGTCCAAAAGACATGGATCAAACCATATCTAATCTTAGCCGTCGATTAGGGACTTAATCTTGACCGTTGAGATGTCAACAAGAAAAGTATAAGAGGAAGCTTGAGGGTCACTTGAAGAGCACACCAGATGATCAACGATTCTATTCTCTAGAGTTGGGTTTGCTAAGAGAGATAGAATCAGTGATCGGGAGAGTAGCTGAGGGCATTGAGTACAGAGAAATATAGAAGACAAAGATTGTGCCGCAAGAGCAGCGCAATAGCCAAGGAGGGCTCACGCAGGGCCACGTAGAGGCAACCAAGTGCTATGCAGAGCACCAGAGGGGCTAGTGTAGCTAACACAGAGGCTCCCAGAGCTGACACAGGGCCTCCTAGGGCTGACATAGGCCTAGAAAGGCTGACACAAAGCCAACGTGAGACAGAGAGGGGCTGACGCAGTCCAGATTGGGCAGACGCTGGAGTTGCAAGAGTAGTTTTGTGCTAAAGAGCTACTGGAAGATTTTTCCGGGGTTTCAGCCAGGAGATTTCTCTCAAATTGTGAGATATAGCTGCTAAGGAAATTCTCTGTTGGGTAGGCCAGTTTCGGCACCCAGATTGTACTATGATATTGCTTAATAAGCAAACCCTCAGATAGTTGCACCGGTTTTCCCACATTGGGTTTTTCCGGGGACATTGGTCCAAAAATAATGGTGTCATGTGGTGTGTTTGTTCTTGTTTCTTTTAGTTGCTGATCTGTAATATGTTGATCATGCATTGGTGTTTATTTTTCAGTATTTACTTTGTAAATAACTTGTTAAAGAAAAATAACAAGTAGGTAGGAATAAATCAGAAAAAGTGCATGAAGGGGGTCTAACTAAGGAAAATTAGAAACTTCAACATGGTATTAGAGCGTGATTGCAGATCACAGGAGGACTAAAAGACATCACCCAAGCGGAGCAATAGAAACAGAAAACAACTGCCCCGAGGTGACAAAAACTGTTTCTAGCAGCGCTAAAGCTAAGGAAGTGTGACGCGGAGCTAGCCAGAGCCATGCAGAGGAAGCCGGAAACTACGCAGAGCCTCAGAGAGGTTAGCGTTGTTGACGCAGAAGGCCAGAGGGCTGATGTAGGGCATCCCAGGGCTAACGCAAACCCATCTGGGGTGACGCAAAGCCAACATGGGGTAGACAGGGACTGACACAGTTGATAGACAAGCAGTTGTTGGAGTCTAGAAGGCTGCAAAAATATTGCAGTGTGGAGCTGGTGAGGTACTATAGTCAGAACAATCCCTGACAGAGCAAGGCCAAATGAGTTGTTACCGAGGGCTTCTAGCCAAGCAACTCGGATTAGCAGTGCAGTTGCATAAGATGATTAGAATAGGGGGCATCTCGACAAGCGACAGAAGGATTTCCAGGAGGGAAATCAAGACTCAGAGGGAGTCCAAAAGAGAACTTCTAGACGGGAAGTAGATACTCAGAGGAGTCGAACATAGAACTTCTAGGAGGGAAGTAGAGGAGGATCATGGCACTTCACAGGGTAAGAGACCAAGATAGACTAGATGGAGCATCGAACTTCGCAGTCTGGAAGGCCAAAATCTTATCAGTGCTTGACAGGAATCGTGTCAAGAACTTTGCCTTGAAGGTTATAGCTATCCCAGTCAACCCCAATGATAACAACAAGTACGAAGAGGCAATTGCGAGGGCGAAGTGCATTATCCTTGACGGGGTCAAGGATCATGTGGTACCACATATAGCGGAGAAGGAAACGACAATTGAGATGTGGGGGGCTCTCAAAAACCTATATCAACATACCTTTGTGCAGAGAAGAATGCTACTCGAGAACCAGTTGAGGTCGTATCAAATGAAGAAGGGTCAATCGATTGACATCTTCCTCGGAGGATTGAATGAAATCCGAGACCAGTTGACTGCTATAGGAGCGACACTGGATCAAGAGCTTATGGTGAGAACAACCCTGAACGTTGTCTCAGAAGATTGGGAACTGTTTGTCCAGAGTAGCCTAGGCAGACGGACTCTCCTAGAGTCCTACCTTGGGATGATATGTGGGCAACTCTTCGCCAGGAAGAGATCAGACGACAGTCAAAGACATGTAGCAACAACAAAGGGATCAAAGTTTAGGAGGAGGAGGAAGATGTGGCCCTAACATCTGAGGGAAAGCAGGAGAAGCGGAAGAAGAAAGATCTCTCCAAGATCAAGTGCTTCCACTGTGGGGAGATGGGTCATTATGTGACCCAATGCCCAAGGAAGAAGAGTAAGGGAGAGTCTTTTGAGACTAAGGCAACGCCAACACGGGTAGAGAAGAAAGTTTTGAAAAATGATGATTGTGCCATGAGTGCACACGCACCACTTGAGCAGAAGTGGGGAGACATCGAGCTGTAGTCAGGTGGACTACAGGCAATGAGGGACAGGATCCTCGAGGTACTTAGCCTCTTGTATTAGACCTTGCTATAGGAGCCTTGACGAGGAGTAGTAGGACTAGCTGGGTGGGTAGAGACTGATGCAGATGGAGCGACAGAGAGAGCTAAAGTGGAGGAGTCCCGAGACAACACAAAGCTAGCAGGCTGCAGTAGTGCGAGATGCACAGGAGTGTTGCACCAGTGCAGGAAGGCACAGAGAGGTATGCAACAGTGCGAGATGCAGGAGAGTTGTTGCAGCAGCGCAGAGGTCAGAGGAGCACTTATCAACGACAGAGAGAGCTTCAACATCAAAGGGTGTTTCTAGCCCAACAGGGAGGTCAGTTGGAGGATAAGTTACTTACTTCTGAATAACTGAGTTGTAGTGTATTAGTGGGCAACACAATGCAGCTTGATGAGAGGTGCAGTGCAGATGCAGTGCTGGGAGAAAGGACCAGCAACAACATGGATGTAGAGGGAGTTGTCGTACATATGCAACAGTGGCAGTGGCAGAACCATGGGCATCCGTACAGGAGGAAACAATGCATAGGATGTTGGGCAGGAAGGCCTAGCATCAGCACAGGTACCGATGCCGGATGATCAAAGTAATACTCAGTGAGGAGAATTTCTAGAGCATATCCCTCGCGAAGAGGGAGTGTTGATTTGGGGTAGCATCGGATGTGCATTAGCCACGAAATTTGGTGGAGAGGTTGGGGCACATGAGGTCTCCAATACCCAGAAAGGGTTTGGGCAGATTCTAAACAGATGAGGAGATATTAAAATAATTAATATTTTTAATGGAGTCCCTAAGTCTAAACTTAGGGAAAATAAAATATTAATGTGTATTAATATGAATTTGTGTTAGAGTGGCCCCAAAGACATGGATCAAGCCAGATCTAATCTGAGCCGTTTATTAGGGACTTAATCTCAGTTGTTGAGATGTCAACAGGAAAATTATAAGAGGAGGCATGAGGGTCACTTGGAGAGCACACCAGATGATCAGTGATTCTATTCTCTAAAGCAGGGTTTGCTAAGAGAGATAGAATTAGTGATCGGGAGAGCAGCTGAGGGGCATTGAGTACAGAGGAACATAGAAGGTAAATATTGTGCCGAAAGAGTAGTGCAGTAGCCAAGGAGGGCTCACGTAGGGCCACGCAAAGGCAACCAAGTGTTGCGTAGAGCACCAGAGGGGCTAGCGCAGTTGCCGTAGAGGCTCCCAGAGCTGACGCAGGACTAGAAAGGCTGATGCAAGGCCAACGTGAGATAGAGAGGGGATGACGCAGTCCAGATTGGGAAAACGATAGGGTTGTAGGAGTAGTTTTATGCTGAAGAGCTACCGGAAGGATTTTCCGAGGTTTCAGCTAGGAGATTTCTCTCAAACTGTGAGGTATAACTGCTAAGGAAGTTCTCTGTTGGGTAGGCCAGTTTCGACGCGTAGATTGTACTATGATATTGCTTAATAAGAAAACCCTGAGATAACTATACCGATTTTCCCACATTGGGTTTTTCTGGGGACATTGGCCCAAAAATAATGGTGTCATGTAGTGTGTCTGTTCTTGTTTCTTTTAGTTACTGATCTGTAATATGTTGAGCATGCATTGGTGCTTATTTTCAATATTTACTTTGTAAATAACTTGTCAAAGAAAAATAACAAGTAGGTAGGAATAAATAAAAAAAAGTGCATGAAGGGTTTCTAACTAAGCATAATTAGAAACTTCAACATTTCCGTCTTTCCAAGAAGTCATTATTAAGCACAAGTCTTACATTACTTTATCCTTCCATCGTTCTCATCTTGCTTCTGTCATTTTGATAGCCTTCATCATGTAATTGTAATTAAGTACAACCAATCAAAATATGCAATTACAAGAGTATGATGTCAATCATGTCAATATAGGGTTTCTATGATCATCAAAAGTATAGTTTTAGGGTTCTAGCTATAAACCCTAGAAATTTATTGACAAAACTTTTATTAGGGCTTTTAATTTTAGCGAAAAAACCAAGTCATAGGGTTTTGACTTCAAGCCTCAGATTTGTCTTAATCCAACTTTTGCTAGGGTTTAATATATACCCTAGAGTCCATTTCCCAAAAGCAAGAGATTCCTTTGGAGGGAACAAACAGTTAGGTTTAAGGTTTTTGCTACTAGGGTCAATTCAATGTAGGGTATGAAAATTCTAAGATTCTAAATCCTAGCAATTATATAGTCCATAAGACCTGCCACAAATGAAATAGAAAAGCCCTACAAACATATAGAAAAACTCTAACTATTGTAAAGACTATGCATCATAATCATAGTATCACTGCCGATCATAGATTATAAAGCATACATACCCGCTATAAATTTTATCTATCCAACTTGCAGAGATCTGGCATCATAATTTCTTTCAAACTCCAAGTTGGCTTCGTTGATGAGTAAGTCCAAACGCAACCAAATACATCTTCTATTTAATTTTGCATGAACGTTCGAATCTCCATTGCAATTCAATATACGCTGGGTTATAAAATGGTGCTTGCAATAGTTTTCACTCGAAAAACTTGTGATGGATCTATCTTCAAAGGAGTAAATTACAACCAATCATCATATTGTCGATATTGACCTCATCACCGAACAAAATATTCAATTGAGTGGTATATGACTCAACCTCTGCCATTTCAAGTTATATGTATACAATGCTAATAGTGACTGGTTCACATCCAACTATTGCCAGAAAGAAACTCCTCAATGTTATAATTCAGTAGCGACTCGGTATACCATAAAACGAAACTGTATCAGCTTGTGTTATATTTTAATATAGTTTTCGCCAAAAGTTCCATTATCAAATGCTATATTTTTCCAAAAGTTTGCCATCGATCTTGCATTGTATTATGTATTAATCATTGTATATTAGAGTCAGGCCTCTGTCCCAAATCTCGACCTCCACTTATTTGTGGTTAGGTTACAGTCCTTCCATAGCAAATATAATACATTAGTCATTCTTACTTCAACTGATGCAAGTTCTCATGAGCCAGTGCCATATAGTAAAGAGTGGTTACTGTAACAATTGAGTATTCAAGAGTGTAGTCACAACAAAGCCTTTATTCTATTTTAAATGCAATGTGGAGTGTGATGCTTCTGTTATATAGTTATTCACTGTGTAGATATGTTGCATGATAATGTTAAATGGTGTGACTATACATGTCTATGAATAATTTCGATGCCCCTGTTATATTATTATGATGCCTCTAAGTGAGAGATAATAGTACCACCCAGGAAGAGACACACATGAACGAGAAGGTTCCATCTAACATCCAGCGAAATAGTCCAAAACGGGTGCGACGATTGTTACAACCAACAAACAAGGAAAGATCTGTCCACAAGGATAGGACACAAATAACAACCATTACAACAAATTCTAAATAAGATAAGCTCTAGAATAATCGAAATAGTTCAACTATCTTATTACATGTGAAAGAAAACATGAAATACAAACATTTGTTGGGAAAAATTGAGGAGCGGGGGGAGGGGGGATGAATCAATATTTTAACTTTCACTAGTATGATTTTCCTTTTCAAGCAATATACATTACTTTATTGAAACCAACCGATGTGTATCAGTGACTATAAAGAATGAAACCAACATATATGTAATAAAACAACTAATTCATTGTCTTAAATCAGAGTGTGATGTGTTAAGCACTAAACAAATGCAGTGAGAACAAAATAAATCAACACACATAAGAAACACATATGAACACCAAGATTTTTCAGGTGGAAACCCAATGCGGGAAAAAAAACCACCGCTCTGTCATCTCAGTTTTCAATCTTTTTATAATAAAAAGTGTTTACAAATTTTGTACTGGTGTAGACTTTTCCTGTAGGCAGACATCTACTTGCTGAAGGCTACAACCTTCTCTCATTTTGTAACTTCTACTGGAAGGGAGCTCCAACGCCCTAGCTCTTGTACTGGCTGATATGTTTACTAGTATGTAGGCACCAGCCTATAGAAGGCTACTACCTTCACTCTTCCTCTAGGGACCACGTTTCATAAATTTTTACACTAGATACCCTTGGTACATAACAACACAATATGAAAGCCACATTTCATCAAATTTTCATACTGGACCCATTGGTAACATTGAAGCTCAAAATTAATCACCACTACAATCACTGCATCTACCAATAGTCAGTCAATCTGAACAGTCAGATAATTGAACCCAGAACGCTTTGTTGAACCCAGAACACTGCATCAACAATTAGAACCAACCACAACCTCAAAAATAATAAGTCAGAGTGTATACGCTACATCACTGAAGCCAACTTGCATGTATACGCTACTTCTAACCAAATCTGCGTGCAACTCCAAAAATACTGAATCATAAAGACCTTTGAATCGAAAATGAACCGACCAGAATATTCTGAAGATCTAATGTCAAATTACAGAGCTCTAAACAAATAGTAGAAAAGATCACCCTTTTTACTCAATCAATCAATCAATCAAACTCAATCTCCTTATACAATGAGTTCTACTTTCATATCTAATGAAGATGTTAATGAAACACAAAAGTGAAACAACATTATTGATCAGATAGATTAGTCATCACTGAACATCAAGCTTTTCTTCTGCATATGCTACTTAGAGGAGTTGAACCAGAGTGTATATGCACCTTCACCAAGCGAACCAGCGTATAGATCTGCAAATACTAACTTAAAACTTCACAGTTATTCCAGACTTTAGTCATACCCAAATCATAACATTTATAAGATAAAACATGCATGAGCATTCAGATCTAGCCCAACAATTATCAGATCATACAATGATAAGTCATTTCAGGTTTCATGATCCTGATCCAACATGGTATCAAAAGGTGCACAAGATATTTTAGATCACATCATAACCATAACCCTTACAACATAAGGTATACTTCAAATAGAAGTATTCATGAAAAACCCTTTCACTTGCACACATAGCCCTTTGATCTTCTCCTCCTTATATAGTTTTAGCCTTTCTCAATACCTTGAACCAAATAAACACTTAGAACCGGTGGTATTCTTGGACGAAATCAAATAACCGTTACTCCACTCAATATTGTGGGCTAATACCATGGCATTGACCCTCAGTATTCTTTTAACCTTAATTTTCCATCCCATACGCGCTTTTCCTTATGTGAAAGTGCGTGCATATGTATATGCTCTTTTTGTTCAGTGAACTCAATTGTATACGTTAATTTGACAAGGTGAACCTGTGTATACAACTTCCCATCATCCTATTTTTTTGTACCATTAACCTGTTACCTCTGAATTGAGTTGTTACAACGTGAGTTGCCCTTTATCAAATCTGAACTGACTTGTGAGTGGGTTGCCATCAAGGACAACACATGTACCATAATGCCAACAATCTCCTCCTTTGGACTTGATGGCATTCATATAGGTGTTGATCACTTCAAGCTGTAGAACATGTTAGATATATCAAGCAACACCAAGATACTCTCCCCCTTTGACATCAAGGGAAAAGGGCAGACCAAGACATTCTCCCCTTTGAGATACACCATGTTTTCCATGCTCCCTTTGAGTACATGCAGAGCCCACAAAGATATTTTTTTAAAAGAATAATTATTGGTCAGTGGTTGTCGTTGATGTCAACCCAAGCAGCACCAGGGGTTACCCCCGATCTTGCATGGGCATTTTGACTTGACAACTCTTACTATTTTGCATCAAAAATTTTCTCGATGGATTCTACTCGTTGAGATGTTTCCGTTGATATATGGTACAACTCTCAGTTCTTAACGATTTGAGAGTTATTTGAGTTTGAAGTCAGAAACCCCCATTAGTGGGCTAAAACCCTAGGGGTTGAGACATCACCTTATTCACCAATAGTTTTCAATATATGACAGGGATTCTCACTGTCATCTCACCTTGTATAAGTTGAATAACTTGAAAATCCAAAGATAGTGAACCAATCATTGACTTAATGCACTCATGTGTCACCTACAACCACACCAAAAAGGGTTAGTGTACAAATTCTTTATAGCTTAAACAAACAATTTATCAAAAACTATTAAATTAAATTAATTTTATTAAAATAAATAATCCCGAATATCCTAAATATCTTCTAACATTTACCTAAGAAGCTCTTCTTCAACATCTAATTATCCCTTCCACACTCTATAAAAGAAATCCTCATACAACTCAATTGGTGAATGAATTTTTCAATACTATAGCTTTGAAATTTTGTTGTGACCCTAGGAAATTTAACGTAGGTATTTCAGGAAGGGTTAGGGTTTGTTTCTGGTTAAGAATTTCATTTGTTGTTTGACACATTTCTGCGTGGGATTTATTGAGATTAATCCGCATTATGAAGATGACACAACAATGAGGGTTTGTTTAGAGGATTGGCACAAATACATTGTGAATATAAGGCCTTTTATCAAAGAAAACAAGGTATATTTTGTGGCTACGTTGCTATTCTTTTTCGGCCCTCATCTAGGGCACAAATAATTACACAACAGTTAGCAAACTGCAAATTTATGGATCCGTTTTGTTCTTGCTTATAACCAGGTAAGTTTTTGTTTTCTTTTGTGAAGATGGCTTACCTTTTTATGTCCTAAGGCAGCGTGTGGGATTTCTGAGCCACTTTAAGAAGTAGGGTTTACTTTCTTATCATATGGGGTTTGGTCCTTTTGTCAAGGAATAGATAATGAAATCTGAAAGGGTACAATGACATAAAGACAAGTGCAAATATTGAAGACTGTAAGGCTGAATAGTGTAGTTGAAAATGACAAGCATCTTAAAGGTCCCGACTTAGGTCCTTTTGTTGATTTTATGATTGCTACAAGGATAGCAAAGGAAGATTGTTTTCACCTAAACGAAGTCTCATTCTTACAAGGACTTCAGTAGTTAGGCCTTCATTACTACAAGATTGCTTCAGCAATAGTGTGACAGCTACCTATGGTGACAGAGTTGTGGAAGGGTAGCTAAAGATAGGTTGTTGTACAATTTGATTATGTTAAGTTGTGTCTAGAGGGATTGTTTGTGTTAGGTGATAGGATTGTCATAGTTGTGTGGTAGTGTCATAGTATGATTTAAAAGATCACTGCGGCTGGCAAGGACCACACATCCACAATCAATGGTAATCTGCTACAACAAGGTACGTTCAATCAGTGTTTACATTCTAAATTGTGATTTTTTCTCTCACATATGTTTTGCAGGACAGTGTAAATATTTTGTTTGTGTATTGGTATATGATGCAAAGGCTAAAGATCTTATTATCAATGGGCTAATTGAATCTTTTTATCTTAAGCTATTGAGTGCAAAACTACTAAAGAGGTATGGGGCAAGCTTGAAAATATATATGCAGGCGACTCAAAGGAGAAAGAAGCAAAGCTTCAAATTTTCCAGGAAAAATTTGAGCAACTCAAAATGAGGGAAGATGAAGATATTGCTACATACTTTCAACGTGTTGATGAAACAACAAATACATTGGAAGGTTTGGAAGAACCCGTTGAAATGAAAATTGTTGTCCGAAAGATCCTCAAAACCTTGCCAGCAAGATTTAGCCCTAAGGTATATGTCTTGGAAGATAGATTCGAGTCTGACCAATCTCAGCATAAATGAATTGCATGGAATTCTTACAGCATATGAAATTAGGATTGAAGAAGAGGATGGCACATCTCACTTAGAAACATCATTTGCCACATCCAAGAAGAATAGTAAGGACAAGCAGACTCCGAAAGGAAAAACTTGCAATTGTAAGGATGAGGAAAAGGAAGAAGACGAAGAAGAATTCTCAGATAAAGAGTTTGCTTATTTCAAGAAGAAAATAAGAACATGTACGGGAAAATTCAAAGGTAAACTTCCATTAATATGTTTTGATTGTGGTGAGGTTGGGCATTTTGTAGTGAAATGTCCTCACAAAAATGAGGTTGTTACAAAAGGAAAGAAGAGTCCTAGGAAGTTCAACAAGCAAGGCAAGAAGAAATGGTTTAAGAAAATTTTCTTCTCCAAAGAAGATAGCTCCTCATCCGAAGAAGACAGTGATAACGGAGAAGAATTCAATGGAAGAGTATTGTTAATGGCCAAGCACAATAAGCAAGAGGCACCTGACGAAGAAGGAGATGAAGAAGAAGAAATGACTGTGGTTGAGTTTCAAAATGAAGTGATCAAGGTTATCAAAGAGCTCAATGCCGAGAAGAATCATATCAACACTCTTGAAGACGAATTAAAGACAAAAAGGGAACAAGTCCTAAATCTTAAAATTAATGTTGAAGAATACAAACGAATTGAAGACTCGCTCATGAAAGAATTAAAGGAAAGGAACACGGAAAAAGAAACATTGGAAGTTGAAATCGTTTCTTTACGAAAGGAAGTGAAAATTGGAAAAACTCTTCAAAACTACGCCAACAGCTCAAAGACTTTGGACGTACTCATCAACGACTAGCGATAATGCAGTGATAAGACTGGTCTTGATTACAAAGAAAAATTCAAAAAGGAGTCAAGTCCTTCTATGAAAACTAAAGAAGATGGATATGCAAAATCTACCAAGAAGGTAGATCTCCCAACTAGATTGAGAGATCAAGACTCACAGGAAGAACCTTGGAAGGCAATTCCTCGAAGAATATTTCCTCCCAGGTATCAACCTATCTTTTATGGTCATTGTTATTCATGTGGAAGGTTTGGACATAGAGTTGCAAAATGTCGCTTGTATGTTTGGAATGAATATAATTCCATGAGATCTCTTAGAAATGAATATTCCAGAACTCAACAAAATATCAAGAGATTTGATCATTTGAGAGATGATGCCGAATGTTACAAATGTAACAATTTTGGACACTTGGCCAAAGATTGCAGAATTGGAAGTTCTTCATAGGAATTCTCACAAAATAAGAATGAACAAGTATGGAAAAGGAAGACTGAAATGTGTGCTCTCGCTCTCAAGGCTCAAAGCAACAAAAACATATGGTATGTTGACAATGGTTGCTCAATGCATATGACTGGAGATAGAAATAAGTTCATATCCTTGAAAGAAAAGAAGGATGGAACAATGTCTTTTGGAAATGACGGGTCTTCAAACGTCATAGGAGCAGGTATGATCACTCTTGGAAGCAAGGATGCATTAGAAAAAGATGTGTTGCTGGTTGAAAATATGAATCACAATCTTCTCAGCTTTGGATAGATGTGTGATCAAGTACACACAGTGTTATTCAACTCAAAGAAATGTGAAATCAGGAAAGGCAAGTTTGGTAAAATTGTGGCTACAACGATCAAAGCTCCAAACAACATATATATTTTGGATGAGACACCTAAAGGGTGTTTCTTGGCAAAAGAAGATGTGAGCTGGTTATGGCACAAACAAATGGGACATATAAATTTCAACAATTTGGTTAAGATAAAAAAAGGAAGTAGTTAGAGAAATGCCAAAAATCTCAAAACCTACCAATAGGATATGTGAATCTTCTCAGCACAACAAACAGAAAAAGTCGAGTTCAAGACAAAGGAACATTTTGTGTCATGTCCATTGGAATTAATACATATTGATCTATGTGGTCCTATGAGAAAAAAAGGTTTAGATGGTGAATTATACTTTATGTTAAAGATAAATGATTACACTAGAATGACAACCGTCAGTTTCCTGAAGAAAAAATCTGAGGCATTCGAATGTTTCAAAATCTACAAGGAATTGATAAAAAATGAAACAAGTTTGAAGATCAAATGTCTAAGACCAGATAATGGCAGAGAATTCACGTCCAAATCATTTCAGCAATACTGTTGTGAACATGGAATAAAAAAGGCAATTCTCAATAGCTAGAACACCACAACAGAATGGAGTAGCCGAAAGGAAAAATAGAACCGTATAGGAAATGGATAGAACCATGTTAGAAGGCTCAAACTTAGATGATAAATTCTAGATTCAATCAATTGATACTGTCGTATTCATTATAAAAAGAGGCCTGCTCAGGAAAAATTGGAACATGACTCTGTACGAACTATGGAAAGGAAGTCTAGCTAACACCAAATACTTCAAAATATTTGGAAGTAAATGCTACATCAAAAGAGAAGACCAAAAATTGGGCAAGTTCGATTCCTGTGTTGACAAAGTTATTTTCATTGGTTATTCACACAAAAGAAAGGCTTATAGATGCTACAATCTAAGGTAAAAACAAATAGTTGAAAGTATAAATGTTACTTTTGACGAAGATTGTGTTCTAAAGGATAACAATGAGATAGTCTCTTCAAGCAAATTTGAGGGGCTTAATGTAGAATCTGTGAAGGATGAAGAAGAAGCTCAAGAACAAGATCAATCAAATAAGGAAACACTAGTCAACCAAGAAGAAATAAGAAATGATTAGTAAGATGTACAAGAAGTTTCTCCAAAAGGTTCAAAATAATGGTTTCAAAAGAATCATCTGTCAAATAAGATCATCGGCAACATAAATGAAGGAATTGGAACCAGAAAAAGTCAACAACTTCGTTCATCACAACAAGCTCATCTTGCCCTTTTAGCTACTTTTGAGCCTAGCAATTTTGACAAAGCTAGTCAAAATGAACATTGGGTAGCAACTATGAATGAAGAACTAGATCAAATTGAGAAGAATGACACTTGGGAATTGGTTCCACGACCAAAGGATATAATTTTTATTGGAACTAAATGGGTCTTCAAAAACAAATTGAATGAGGATGAACATGTTACCAGGAATAAAGTAAGATTAGTCTACAAAGGAAATGCATAAGTTGAGGGAATCGATTTTGAAGAAACATTTGCTCCCATTGCCAGAATGGAAGCTATTAGGATGTTTCTCACTTACACATGCTCGAGAAAAATCAAGTTCTACCAAATGGATGTTAAGTCAGCCTTTCTGAATGGTGAATTGGAAGAAGAAGTTTACATTGAACAACTCGAAGGTTTTCCGCTCACTGACAAAGAAAACTACGCTTGCAGATTAAATAAGGCACTATATGGTGTCAAGCAAGCTCCTAGGGCTTGGTATGCTCGTCTTGATAGGTATCTACATCAAAAAGCATTCAAGAAAGGAAGCGCTGACACCAATCTCTATGTGAAATTGGATTAAGATAACCTAATGATTATCAAGGTATATGTGGATGATATAATATTTGGAAGCAATGATGACAGATTAAGTAAATTCTTTTCCACAAAAATGCAAAGTGAGTTTGAAATGTCTATGCTTGGCGAGCTGACATACTTTTTGGGGCTTCATATTTCTCAGTAGGATAAAGGAACATTCATATATCAAACCAAGTACACCAAGGAAGTGCTCAAAAAATTGTAGATGGAAGATTACAAGCCAGTCCTTACACCCATGATAATAGGTTGCAAGTTAAGCTTAGACGATTCATCAAAGGATTTGGACCAAAGGCTGCATAGATCCATGATTGGTAGTATCCTATATGTGACAGCCTCTCAACCTGATGTGATGCAGGCAGTTGGACAAGTATTAAGATTCCAAGCAACACCAAAAGAATCTCATATTATTGTTGTCAAAATATTTTTTTGGTATCTTAAGGGCACAACGAAATATGGGCTATGGTATTCCAAAGGAAATGATTGGGTTATCCAAGATTATACAGATGCAGATTGGGCAGGAAGTGTTGATGATCATAAGAGTACCAGTGGAGCAGCGTTCTATCTAGGTGGTTGTCTTGTTTCATGGTTAAGTAAAAAGCAGCCTTCAATCTTGTTATCGACAGTAGAAGCATAATATGTTGTGGCAACAACTTGTTGTACTTAAGTTCTCTGGATGAAGCAAACATTGCAAGATCTTCAAGTCAAGTTTGATGAGCCTATTCCCATATTTTTCGATAACACCAATGCCATCAGTATCTCCAAGAATCTTGTGATGCATTCCAAAACAAAGCACATTTCGATTAAATATCATTTCCTTAGAGAGAAGGTTGCCAAAAAGAATATAAACCTTGAATATGTTGGCACAAAGGAACAAATTGTTGACATGTTTACCGAACCATTACCTCGTGAAGCATTTGAGTATCTTCCCCAAAATCTTGGGATTCTCCCAAGTTTCCATTAGACTCTTTCTCTTATCTACACGAGTAGAAAGGGGGAGTGGAGGTTCGCACAAGTCCGCAGGATGGGTTTTTGTCAGGGGGAGTTACATTTTTCCATTGATGACAAAGGGGGAGAGAAGGCAGTAGGAAGAGTTGTCATGATCATGGGAGGAGTACCTATGTTTCCATGAATGCCAAAGGGGGAGAGTGTTGATTAGTGGTTGTCATTGATGTCAACCCAAGCAACGCTAGGGGCTACCCTGACATTGCAAGGCCATTTTGAATTGACAAATCTTATTATTTTTCATCAAAATTTTTCTTGATGGATTCTACTCGTCGAGATGTTTCCATTGATATATGGTACACCTCCCAGTTCTTAACGGTTTGAGAGTTATTTGCATTTTAATTCGGAAACCCCCATTAGTGGGCTAAAACCCGAGGGGTTGAGGCATCACCTTATTCACCAACGATTGTCAATATATGACAAGGATTCTCATTGTAATCTCACATTGTATAAGTTGACTAACTTGAAAATCCAAAGATAGTGAACCAATCATTGACTTAATACACTCATGTGTCACCTACAACCACACCAAAAAGGGTTAGTGTACAAATTCCTTAGAGCTTAAACAAACAATTTATCAAAAACTATTAAATTATATTAATTTTATTAAAATAAATAATCCTAAATATCCTAAATATCCTCTAACATCTACCTAAGAAGGTCTTCTTCAACGTCTAATTAGCCCTTCTACCAAGGAAAATTTTAAGGATGGAAAATTTTCTTGAACTTTAGAAACATTAGCGAATCTCACTAATCACTAATATGCAAACTATAAAATGTTAATTGATACATTTGTAAAATTATTCAAATTTTTAATGATTTTATATATAGTCTCTATATAATGTTGGCGATTTTTAAGGTAAAATAATTTTATATTCTAAAATTTGGGTGAATCATCTTTTATAAAAATTGGAAATTGGTGAATCTTTTTTGTGGAAAATCATGGAAAATTAGCCCCTTGGGTGAACATTAGCCCCTAAAAATTTCCATGTCTTGTACACTCTATAAAAGAATTCCTCATACAACTCGATTAGTGAATGAATTTTTCAATACTATAGCTCTAAAAATTTGTTGTGACCCTAGGGAATTTAATGTAGGTATTTCAGGAAGGGTTAGGGTCTGTTTTTGGTTAAGAATTTTGTTTGTTGTTCGACACATTTCTGCGTGGGATTTATTGAGATTAATCTGCATTATGAAGATGACACAACAACGAGGGTTTGTTTAGAGGATTGACACAAATCCATTGTGAACATAGGACCTTTTATCAAAGAAAACAAGTTCTATTTTGTTGCGGCGTTGCTATTCTTTTTCAACCCTCATCTAGGGAACAAATAATTACACAACAATTAGCAAACAATGTATTTATGGATCCATTTTGTTCTTGCTTATAACTAGGTAATTTTGCATTTTCTTTTGTGTATATGGCTTACCTTTTTTATTTGTTCCAGTCTTGAGGTGGCGTGAGGGTTTTTGAGCCACTTTAAGAAGTAGGGTTTACTTTTACGGGGTTTGGTCCTTTTGTTGGATGCTTACGTGAGGCATGTGTAGCCCTATTAGGGCTTGATTAGATCCATTTTTATTGGCAATACATGCAAACCTTGAAGTAAACAAAACCCTGGAATATACAATGACATACCTCTTGAGATTGAGGCACATTTTGTATTCACTAGAATCATTCTTCTACATGTGGAAGACTTCTAAAGATCATTCAAAAAATCAGCCTTGCAACAAAACTCGAGTATCTCTGAGTACTCAACAAAGAAGATAAAACATATGTCTTAGAAGTCTCAGTTGAAGTCTATCTCCTCATCATCATAACGAAGAAGTAAATGACACCCACAAGACAGAGCCACAAAGGGAAGCAACATACCTGTGTTAGAACTGTGGTATCCAAGGAAGTGAAGTCAAGGACTAGACAATGAAATTTGAAAGGGTACAGTGACATAAAGACAAGTGAAAATATTGAAGACTGTAAGGCTAAATAGTGCAGTTGAAAATGACAAGCATCTTGAAGGTCCCGACTTAGGTCCCTTTGTTGATTTTATGATTGCTACAAGGACAACAAAGGAATACTGGTTTCACCTAAACAAAGTCTCATTCTTACAAGGACATCAATAGTTAGGCCTTCATTACTACAAGATTGCTTCAGCATAAATGTGACAGCTACCTGTGGTGACAGAGTTGTGGAAGGGTAGTGAAAGATAGGTGGTTGTACAAAATCTGATTATGTTAAGTTGTGTCTAGAGGGATTGTTTGTGTTAGGTGATAGGATTGTCATAGTTGTATGGTAATGTCACAGTATGCATTGAAAAGATCACTGCAACTAGTAAGGACCACACATCCACAATCAATGGTAATCTGCTACAACAAGGTACATTCAATCAATATTTACATTTTAAATTGTGATTTTTTCTCTGACATATGTTTTGCAGGATAGTGTAAGTATTTTGTTTGTGTATTGGTTTCGGTCTTGTTTATTAACGCATGTGCAGGAAGGAGGACACTTTACGACAATTCAGACACATACTAGAAGGGCATGCAATGTCAAAGTACCATTACTTGAAGCAAGCACGACAATACCTCAACAACCTGCAAGTGACCAAGAGGTCATGCCAAGTCAAGCATCAGCTATTGTCAAGAGTCAGTATTGTCAAATTGTAAAAGAGTCATTATTGTAAAAGATTCAATCTTCCTAGAGTTGAAGAGGCATTATTGGGAGGTATAGGAGTCATTGTTGGATGATGTCATTGTTAGATAGCTGGTCATAGTGTGATTGGGTAATTGGTCAAGTACAAGAAAACCATTGTAAATCATATTGTATGGTGGATCATTGTCCCTGGTATGGGAGTCCACACTCTTGTCTCATTTTTGGTCATTATAGGGTGGCAGGGAGGTGCTAGGCGGGGACATGAAGTCACTTATGGGTTGGAGCCTCGGAACACTTCAGGGTGGTAGGTTGGTCTAGGGTGTTGGGGCATCCATGCAGTTGATTACTGAAGAAACTAGGGCGTTGGGGCGTCCTTCCAGTGAGAGCTGGAGAAGAATGCTTTTCTAGAATTTTAGGAAGTTGTTGCTTTCATTTCAGTTTGGGCTGAAGATTAAAGAATTTATTAGAAAATTGTTCAGTGGTTTTTGACCCGAAGGGGGTTTTGCACCTAAAATTTTTGTGCCTACTATGTTCTTTTATTTACTGTTATTACTGCATAAACATTAATAGTAATTGAAGATTAACTAATGCTCTGAAAAGATTTAAAAGTGCTAATTGCTAAGGAATACTGATCCACCCCCCCAATATTTCCAATAATAACATGACTATATAACTCAACTATGTGAGTATGACCTTCCTATCACCAATGGCTCATACATACAGTGACCCAACCAAGTGGGGATATACCAAATGTTCATACATGATTGAAAAATTGCAATTATTACATCATCCTTCCCATGCATAGTGGGGTTACTAAGTACATCATTTGTCCAAAAGGACTCATTAGTAGACAATGACGTAAAGAGACATATTATTACACCATAGATCTTTACATGATCTTTACAATGAATGATATGAATATCTGAAACCATAGTTGAATTCAACAACCATGATGCCAACAATGCATAATGTTTTTGAAGGCTAATGCTCCCATGCATTGTTAACAAATCATTCATCAAGGCATCTTCATCAATCAAATAAACAACAATGAACAAAGCATATTAGCAGATTATAACCATCAATATCAGACTGAACACCCATGTCAGAAAACCATTTTTGAATCTGACCCACTGTTTTTCTATCAGAAAAACACATACACTCCTACAACCACAGAAACTCGTGTATATATGCGACTCTACTTCATGAAACTCGTGTATAGGAAATATTCCTCTGAAAACTGGATTTAACAGTAGGATCATGCAGAAACTACCCCCAAATTTTGTCTGAGATATTCAAATGTTTCTCTAGGAAGGGGTTTGGTAAATATATTAGCAACCTGTTCTTTGGAGGGAAGATACTCCAATTTAACCTTTTGTTCATGCACTTGTTCTCATAGAAAGTGCTACTTAATGGGTATGTGCTTGGTCTTGGAGTGCATGAATGGATTTTTTGAAATACTAATGACATTTGTATTATCACATAGAATGGGGATGGGTGGAGAACATGTGATTTGAATATCTTGCAATGTTTGCATCATCCAAATTAGTTGTGTGCAACAAGATGCATTAACCACATATTTTTCTTCAGCTGTAGATAAGGCAATCAAACTTTGTTTCTTGCTGAACCAAGACAATAATCGTGATCCTATATAGAGTGCTCCTCCACTAGTGCTTTTTCAATCATCAATATTTCCTGTCCAATCCACATCTGTATATGCATGAAGAGTGAGATCTGTATTTTTAGGATACCATAGACCAGAGCCTTGAGTTCCTTGGAAATATTTGAATATTCTTTTTACAACTAGAAGATGCGATTCCTTTGGATTGGCTTGGAACCTTCCAACAATTCCTATTGCATGCATAATATCTAGTCTTGTACCTATTAGATAAAGTAGACTTCCAATCATAGATCTGTATGTTGGTTGATTCATTGTAGGCGATTCATCGCTAGAACTGATACTACATCCTGCTACCATTTGGGTACACACTGGTTTAGAATCTTCCATTCCGTACTTCTTCAGAATCTGCTTGAGATATTTAGTTTGTGAAAGAAAAGTGCCATATTTTGTTTGATGTCCTTGTAGACCAAGAAAATAAGTTAGTTCACGAAGTAAAGACATTTCAAATTGTTGCTGCATAACAAAAGCAAAGTTTTGACTCATAGATTCTTCATTGTTGCCAAAGATGATATCATCAACATAAAAAACAATAATTAGCAGTTCATCATTCTTAATCTTTGTGTATAAGTTGTTGTCTACGGTTCCTTTTGTGAAACTTTATTGTTTTAGATATTTGTCAAGACGATAATACCAAGCCCTTGGAGCTTGTTTCAATCCATATAGAGCCTTTTTGAGCTTGCATACAAGCTTTGTATCATTTCCTAAAATGAATCCTTCTGGTTGTTCAATATAAACTTCTTTTAAATATCCATTAAGAAATGCAGATTTTACTTCCATTTGATACACTTTGAATTTACGAAAACTTGAAAGAGCAAGAAACATTCGTATGGCTTCAAGCCTGGCAATAGGTGCAAATGTTTCTTCAAAGTCTATACCTTCTGGTTAAGCATATCCTTTACAAAAAAGTCTTGCTTTGTTTCTAATAACCTCTCAATTTTCATTCAAGTTATTCTTGAATTTCCATTTTGTTCCTATAACATTTTTATCATGAGGTCTAGGAACTAATTCCCAAGTATCATTCTTTTCAATTTGGTCAAGTTCTTCATCAATGGCCTTAACTCAACATTCATATTTGTTAGTTTCAGTAACATTCTGTGGTTCTATGGAGGATAGTAATTCTATATAACTAGAAGTTCCTGCAAGAGTTCTTCGTGTTTGTACTCCAGACCCTTTTTCTCCTAGAATTTGAGATTCTCAATGATTCTTTTGAGCATACCTGGATGGAGCCTTTTCCCTGTTAGTTGTACCTTGTTAAAATTGACAACGAGGGCCAAAATCCATGTGA
This sequence comes from Pinus taeda, assembly GCA_000404065.3. Classification (NCBI taxonomy): domain Eukaryota; kingdom Viridiplantae; phylum Streptophyta; class Pinopsida; order Pinales; family Pinaceae; genus Pinus; species Pinus taeda. Next base: position 36,617 of record APFE031380876.1, read on the forward strand.
GTCATCTTATTTATGATAGTTGATATTTTTCTTGGATCCCTCTCATCGAGAGGTGTAGGATTGATCTAAAGATCATCCGATTCCGATAAATATTCATGGAATTATGAATTTATTTGTGTTATAAGACAATTCGTCAAGGTCCGCCAGCAACCAAATAAACCCCACATGTGCTCAACGTTTTAGTATAAATAGAGGTGGTCTTCAAGTCATTTCAACACACTTGGGATCTCTTCCTCTCTCTACTTGTCTTTGGGTTTTAGTAGGAGGAGAGATCCTAAGGAATAACATTGCCCTGATCTAGAGGGTAGAAAGCTAGAATTGCTCGAAAAGCCGAAAATGCCAGAAAAGCCGGAACTGCTGGAAAAGCCAGAACTGCCAGAAAAGCCAGAAAAGCCGGAACTGCCAGAAAAGTCGAAATTGCCAGAAAAGTTGGAATTATCAGAACTGCTTGAAAATCCAGAACTGCCGGAAAAGACGGAACTGTCGGAAAATCCGGAACTACCGGGAAAGATGGAATTGTCGGAAAAGACGAAACTGTCGGAAAAGCCAAAAAATTCCGAAATGCCAGAAAAGCCAAAATAGCTAGAAAAGCTGCAAATTCCAGAAATGACGAAACTGTTGGAAATGTCGGAACTACCGGAAAAGTCGGAACTGCTGGAAAAGCTAGAAATGTCGGGACTGCTAGAATTGCCGGGAACAACCAGAACTTCCGGAACTGTAGGGAACAATCAGAACTACTAGAACTGTCGGGAACTGCCAAAACAACCAGAACTACCGGAACTATTGCGAACTTCCAAAACAGCCAAAGCATCTATCTCCGAAGGAGAGGAGCATGCAAGGGAAAACTAACTAACATTGGGACAGTTGTATGGTACTTAGCATCAAATACACCAAACATGCAATACTATAGCTAGCATGCAAGGGACAACTAGCATGCAACAACAAGCATGCTAAGGAAAACAAGCATGCTAGGGAAAACAAGCAAGCAAGAGACAACAAGCAAGCAAGGTGCAACCAACACATAGGCTAGGATGGCAACATGGTGTAGCAATGGCACATAATGCAGTACAGTGATGGGTACAGTCATGATTAATGAAGTGCGATGAGATGCAACATAGTGATGATGGGTGCCACATGGTGTAGCTCGGTGAGGTGCAGCATGATGACGAAATGCAACACAACGATAAGTGAAAGAGTCACCTTGGAGAATTAGTTGAAGCAGCATATCTTCAACTGATCTCTTCTATCATCTTCTTAGAGATGATCCATTCTCTTATTTAGATAAGTCAAAGTGTTGACTTCTGTTGTAAATTTACTCTCTCTCTCTCTCTATGCTAAACTATTGAAGAACATATAAGAAGAATTGATCAAGGGTTTCCCCACGTTGGGGTTTGTCCCTGGCTAGCGCCACATCTTGTGTCCTCTTGTCTTGGCTTGTCTTCTGCGATTTATGTTTGTGTTCTATCTGCAATTTACTTTAATGCTAATGTGACTGCTAATCTGGAAAAGATATGTAGCTAACTATGAAAATTGAAATAATTTTCTCTAAACATAGAACATACCTAAAATTAACGTAGTATTGGAGCTGAGGTGAAGACAATGCCCAAGCAAGAGTGAAAGAGCAATCAACGAAGACAGTTGGGAAAGGACAAAAGGATCAGTGGATTCCTCATCCCTCTTCAAATTCACCAAGGATGAAGTCAAATCCAAGAATATTATCAGAATGGTGCAGCAAAATATGGCCTACCTAAAGATCACTTCATTGGAAGACCGGATCTCAGGGTGGAAGGAAAGGCAAATAACTAGTTCGGCCATTATGCGAAGGAGTGTCCGAATGGAAGGGACACATCACTTGATGATGATAACAATCATTTTAGGGACATCTTCAATGATCAAAGGAATGACAGGTAATGCAGGTCATCTTGGAAATGGACGACTCTTCATAGAAAGCAAGGAACCCTAGGTATGAAGAATCAAATGTTGTTTCTGATAAGATAAAGAAGGGTTATCTTGTATTGGCCCTCTCCTTTAGATTCTTTGGGAATCTGGCTTATAGATTGTAGTGCTTCAAGGCACTTGATCGGATAGATGGGTGCACTCTCTAATTTGGTAGAGATGGAAACAATCGTGAGATTATACTTGGAGTCGATGCCACCTATCCCGGAAAGGGTGTAGGGAATAGTGTAGGGAATGTTAACTCTCAATTGAATAAGAGTAACTTGATTCATTTACATAATCTCTTTTATGTACCTGATCGCAGGAAGAACCTGGTGTCCATCTCAGAAATGGAAGTCAAAGGTTTTAGGGTGGCATTCATCAATGGAAAGGTACGTGTTAAAAAATATAAATTTCAAAGATGTTTTTTCTCATGGGTTCAGGGTTGGCAATTTGTATCAAGTTGCAGGATGGTCCATTAGGGATCATGTCAATTGACATATCGCATCTATAACACCAGAGGTCTACCTATGGTGCCCTACCTGATGTGATTCAAATGGTGATAGGGATGTCTGAATTCAAGTAGAGCATGAAGGTACATGTCTGAGATGTATCGAAGGAAAATCTTACAAGGGGACCATTCCCCTCATGCAGAAGGTCCACAGGTTTGGAACAACATGAGGAGTTTGAGATTCATGATCGGGAATCTCATGTCTACAGGTGGAAGAAAGCCCTCTATGGCTTGAAGAAAAACACCTCAGCGTAGTATGAGAGGATTGATAGCTGTCTGATGAAGCTGAGATTCACTAGGAGTGAAACCGATCCAAACCATTACCCAAAGGTTGTGGATGATAGACCTCTCATACCAGCACCTTATGAGGATGACCTATTTCTGACAGGTGTAGACCCTCTCATTTGCAGAAGTAAGAGGGAGTTGGATTCCGGATGTGGAATGATAAACTGCAAGCCTGTGACTACTTCAAGGATCTTAACTTTTAGAAGTGATATGGTAGTGATGTCGAACCAGATTTAGGAAATGCCTCTAAGTTTCATAAACTCATTCGCGTTGATGTTCTTGATGAAATTCCATCCAGACATATGTTTTTCAGTTAGCATGGTGAGCTCATATTTGGTTGAGCCTCACTGGATTGGTGCCAAAAATCTTCTGATATATCTTCGAGGAACAACCTCTCATGGATTGAGATACACTGCTGGAAATATGAAACTGCATGATTATTCGAATGCTAACTTGGCAGGCAGTGTGGAGGATCATTAGAGCACTTCTCATGTTGGTTCTCTTTGGATTCTGCTTCGATATCATGGATGAGTAGGAAGCAAAATTTGGTTGCTATAAGCACCCCTGAGACCGAATACATAGCTACGAGTATGATCTTGTGTGAAGCTGCATGGTTGCAGAACCTCTTAAGTGAGTTGTTTGTACACATGATGAATACCACTATGATTCTCTGTGACAACTAGAGGGGGGATTTAATTATTGAGGAATCTCGTATTCGATGATTTCTCCAACAGATATATATCAGATACTTCCTTATCGGTGATATGGTAAGTTGATGAGCGAGGAGGCTCCATCGCACTGAGACTGATGTACAGGGCACAGACATTTTATCAAAGTCCCGGGGAAAGGTCAAATCTATGACTTTCCCAAACGACTTGGAGTTGTTGAGAGACCTTCTTATAAAGGTCCTGCATGTTGCATCCATTGAGCTCTGGGGGGCTTGGGGTACTTACTAGAGCAACATACGACCATAGGGAAACTCACCCTTCCCTGGTGGTGCACTATAAACAGGATGATTAGTTCTCCTATGGGCGAAGATGACTTGTTCTTCGTGGCAACTATGGAACTGGATGATTAGTTCTCTTGTGGGCCAGGATGATTTGTTCTTCGTGGCGATTGTGGAATAGGATGATTAGTTCTCCTGTGGGCCAGGATGATTAGTTCTCCGTGGCATCCACTGACAGGATGATTCGTTCTCCTATGGATAGGATGATTAATTCTCCTATCTAGGCATCCTACACATGCAGTCTGGGACTCATGGGAAGTACCTCTCATCTGATCAATGAGCAGGGAAATGAGGATAGGGACCATAGTAGTACTATAGATGGATGCATCGCTGTATCTACCAAACTCCCTATGCTAGGATGACCTCCATTGATCTGGGATCAATGAAACTGATCTAGGATCAATTTGAATGGTTTGAGACACTCTCTTGTGACATTGATCTAGGATCAATGAAACTGATCTAGTATCACTATGAGTGGTTTGAGACACTCTCTTGTGACATTGATCTGGGATCAATGAAACTGATCTCGGATCAATGAAACTGATCTCGGATTAGTATGAGTGGTTTGAGACACTTTCTTGTGACATTGATCTGGATCAATGAAACTGATTTGGGATCAGTATGAGTGGTTTGAGACACTCTCTTGTGATATTGATCTGGGATCAATAAAACTGACTTTGGGTCAGTAAGAGTGATGTGACACACTCTCTTAAGATGAAACTGACTTCGGTTCAGTAGAGAATGGTATGATACATTCTCGATCAATTCTTCATCTTCATGGTTCAGCAGAGCAGAGCTCAGAAGATCAAATCAAAGCAGAGCTCAACAGATCAAAGCAAAGCAGAGCATAGCTCAGCAAATCAGAGTAGTGCAGGGCACTGATGGTAGAGATAGTACAGTCAGACATATGGATCAACAAATGGAGTTCTCCCTAGTTAAGAGGGAGTGTTAAAATTGGCAACTGGGGCCAAACTCCATGTGGGTCATCTTATTTATGGAACCTGATATTTTTCTTGGATCCTTCTCATCGAGAGGTGTAGGATTGATCTAAATATCATCCGATTCTAATAAGTATTCATGGAATTATGAATTTATTTGAGTTATAAGACAATTCATCAAGGTCAGCCAACAACCAAATAAACCCCACATGTTTTCAACGTTTTAGTATAAATAAAGGTGGCCTTCAAGTGATTTCAACACACTTGGGATCTCTTCATCTCTCTACTTGTCTTTGGGTTTTAGTAGGAGGAGAGATCCTAAGGAATAACGTTGCCCTGATCCAGAGGGTAGAAAGCTGGAACTGCTGGAAAAGCTGGAAATGCAAGAAAAGAAGGAACTGCTAGAAAAGCCGGAACTTCCTAAAAAGCTAGAGCTGCCAGAAAACTCGAACTGCCAGAAAAGCTGGAAAAGCTGGAAATGCCAGAAAATCCAGAACTGTCGGAAAAGCAGGAACTGTCGGAAAATCAAGAACTATCGGAAAAGATCGAACTGTCAAAAAAGTCGAAACTGCAAGAAAAATCAGAAAATCCGGAAAAGTTGGAAAAGCCAGAAAAGTCGGAAAAGTCGAAAATGCCCGAAAAGCCGGAACTGCTAGAAAAGCCAGAACTGCTGGAAATGCTAGAAATGCTGGAAAAATCGGAACTGTTAGGACTACCGGAACTGCTGGAACTTCCAGGAACAACCGGAATTACCGGAACTCCCGGGAATAGCTGGCACTGCCAGAACTGTCAGGAATAGCCAGCACTGCCAGAACTGTCGGGAATTTCCAAAACAACTGGAGCATCTGTCTTTGGAGGAGAGTAGCATGCAAGGGACAACTAACTAACATTGGGACAATTGTATGGTACTTAGAAACAAAATACACCAAGCATGCAATGTTACAGCTAGCATGCAAGGGACAACTAACATGCAACAACAAGCATGCTAGGGACAACAAGCAAGCAAGGTGCAACCAACACATATGTCAGGATGGCAACATGGTGCAACAATGGCACATAATGCAGTATAGTGATGGGTACAATCATGATTAATGAAGTGTGATGAGATGTAGCATAGTGATGATGGGTGCAACATGGTGCAGCACGGTGAGGTGCAACATGATGACAAAATGCAGCACAACGATAGGTGAAGGAATCACCTTGGAGAATTAGTTGAGGCAGCATGTCTTCAACTGATCTCATGTATCATCTTCTTAGAGATGATCTATGCTCTTATCTAGATAGGTCAAAGTGTTTACTTCTGTTGTAAACGTATTATCTCTCTCTCTCTCTCTCTCTCTCTCTCTCTCTCTCGCTCTCTCTACTGAACTATTGAAGAACATATAAGAAGAATTGATCAAGGGTTTCCCCACATTGGGGTTTGTCCCTAGCTAGTGCCACATCTTGTGTCCTCTTGTCTTGGCTTGTCTTCTAGGATTTATGTTTATGTTCTATTTGTAGTTTACTTTAATGCTGATGCGATTGCTAATCTGGAAAAGATATGGAGCTAACTGTGAAAGTTGAAATAAATTTCTGTAAGCATAGAACATACCTAAAATTAACATATCTTCTCTAATGCTTCATTGGTTTCTTCCTCTATATCATTTCGATTTGATACAAGAAAACATTCACTATTTTCCTCATTGTCATCTTCCTTTTTTCATTTCACCTGTTACGGATTTCTGCATGCTTCATCGATTACAACATCAATGCATTCAACAATTTTTCGAAGTCTCTTATTATATCATTTGTATCCTTTACTTCTAGATGAATAACCAAGAAGTATTCCTTCGTCTGCTCTTGTTTCAAACTTACCAAGTTTTTCATCAATCTTTTTGATGAAACATTTGCTTCCAATAACTCTGAAGTGTTTTACAGTAGGAGGCTTACCATACCAAAGTTCATATGGACTTTGACCACTATTTACACGAATATGAGCTTTGTTGAGAATATTTACTGCAGTATGTGCAGCTTCACCTGAGAAGGTGTTAGGAGTTCCAGATTCATCAAAGAATAACTTGAGCCATTTGTTGAACTATTCTATTCATTCTTTCCACCATGCCATTTTGTTGAGGAGTTTTGGAAATAGAGAACTGACTTTTTATTCCAAGTTGTTCACAAAATTCAAAAAATTCATCTGATATGAATTCTCCTCCCTATCAAATCTAAGACATTTGATTTTTAGATCTAATTCATTTTCAACTAGAGCTTTGAAGACTTTAAACGTTTCAAATGCTTCATCTTTATGCTTTAGTAAACCAATCCAACACATTCTAAAAAAATCATCAATGAATAAAATGTAGTATTCTTCTCCACGAGGTGATTTTTTCCTTGTTAGCTCACACAAATCTATATGAATGAGTTCAAGAGGCTTACTTGTTGATCATTCCTTGGCATTGAATTAAACTCTAGTTTGCTTACGTAATTGAAATGGTTTGCAGATGGTATTTTCTGGGATGCTGATATCTGGAAGATCACGAACAACCTTAAGCTTGCGTGATTTTCTTATTTGAGAAAAGCTTAGATGCCCCAATAATCTGTGTCATAGCCCTTTTTCTTATGTTTTTCTTAGATAACATTGTTCTTGACCTCCTTTCAGTATATATATAGATTGTTTGGAGTTCTTGTACCTTTGATTATGGTGTTTCCTATGTCAAGCTCACGAAACACACATCCTTTTGATCGAAACACAACTTCATTTCCTTAATCACACATTTGATTGACACTCAACAAGTTATGCTTTAAAACATCAACATACATAACATTTCTAGCTTTAACCTTTTCTTTAAAACAAACAAAACCTTTACTCTTGATGACAACTGGTGTGTCATTTCCAAAAGAGACATTATTTTCTTTTTCTAAAGCATTATATGAAAGGAGTTTATCTTTGTCACCTGTCACGTGTTTAGAGCATCCGCTATCAATGTACGATTGATTTTCTTGTCCTTCTGCAAATAGAGCTATGCCACATCTTTCTGACTGAAATTCCTTCTTTTTCCATACCTTGGAATTTGATGATGTTTGCTCCTTTTGAATTGTTGGCCAAAATTTGCTCCTGCATTCAGATTCTTCATGACCAAAGTTATTGCAAAATGAACATTCAATTTCATCTTCAAGAGAAGAAAAGTTATTAAAAGAGATTTTCTTGATTCCCATCATGCTCCTTTGTTTTCTTGCCTCTCTAGTCATGATAGTCTTGTAAGCAACACATTGAGCAGTTTTGTTGACCAAAGTTATGGCATGAAAAACATTGTCCATTAAATAAAAAATTTCTATGATCATAAAATCTTTTGGTGTTGTTCACCTTTTGATTGGTGCTTCTATTGATGTTCACCCTTGGAGTAAAATGAGCATGTTTTACTTGCGGAGTACCTTTAGGTTTTTGTTGAGAATTGATGCATTGTTCATTGGTTTTTGCTACATCAAGATAGCTTCTGGTGCTAACCGAAGGCTTTTCTAGTTGGGATGTTTCTCCAGTGTATCCAAGGCCAATCTTTATAAGTGAAGAACACTGAACCTTGATTGATTCATCTAAGGTTTCTGATCCTTTAGCAAATCTAATATTAAGAGATTTTTTCTTCTCAAGTTCTTTTGTTAGACCCACTACTTCACATTCTAATTTCTCATTTTGCTTTTCTCTTTCAGTGAGTTGATGTGTCAAAGTGTCTATGACCATATTCTTTTCTTCCAAATAGATTTTAAGTTTAGTGATTTCTTCAAGAAAATCTTCCTCTTCTAAGGCATCCATAAAATCACCATTGTCATAAGACATGAGTAGTTTAAAATCTTGTTCAAATTCATCGTCATAACTATTAGACAAGCCATCACTATCTTCATGAGTATAATAGCTTTTTCTATTAACAATTTTTTTTTTACCTTTTGCAGACTCCTTTCCTTTTTCATGATTATCTTTATGAGGACATTTAGCAGCATAATGGCCAACTCTACCACAAGAAAAAAATTTGAATGGAAGCTTACCACTGAATCTTCCGGAACCCCATTGAAGCTTCTTTACAAAGTTTACCTCATCTTCTTTTGAAATATATCCTGATTCCTTAAGATCTTCCTTTTTTTTTCCTTTGCCGAAGCTTTGAAAGCAACTTCTCGGATATCTAATGGACCTCTTTTTCTCATTTCAAAGGCAGTTAAAATTCCATGAAGTTGAACAACAGTAATAGATTGAAGATCCTGCTTCTCTTCTATGGCAGATACTTTTGACTCAAATTTTGAAGATAGAGATCTCAAAATTTTCTTTACTAAAGTAGCCTCCTTTATTTGTTCATCCAGATTCTTCATACAATTTACAATCTCATCTACTCATAAAAAGTAATTAGCAATACTTCCATCACTATGCATCTTGAGAGTTTCATACTGAATTCTGAGAGTTTGAAGCTTTGTACGTTTTACCTAGGAGTCTCCTTCGTAGCCTTGAATGATTTTGTCCCATGCTGCTTTGGTTGTGTTGAGTTGCATGACTTTGACAAATTTTTATTCTGATAGACTTCCCAATAATGCATTGGCACTTTTGGCATTGTTTTCATATGATTTATTTTTTGTTATATCTGTGGGGACTACTGCTGGATATTGGTATCCTCCTTCCACAATTTCCCAAACATCAGCTCCAAGTGATTAAAGATAGGCTTTGGTTCTTATCTTCCAAAATGCTAAGTTATTTCCGTTGAAGATTGGTGTTACTATAGATCCCATGCCTTCATGATTGTTTATATTAAGAGATATCCCTTCAAGTGATCAATCTTTCACTATTATGATTTTCCTTTTCAAACATTACACGCTACTTTACTAAAACCAACCGACGTGTGTCCGCGACTATAAAGAATGAAACCAACGTATATGTAATAAAACAACTAATTCATTGTCTTAAATCAGAGTGTGATGCATTAAGTAGTAAACAGATGCAGCAAGAATAAAATAAATCAACACACATAAGAAACACACATGAACACCAGGATTTTTTAGGTGGAAACCCAATGGGGGGAAAACCACCGCTGCTTTTGTCTCAATCTTCAATCTTCTTATACTAAAACGTGTTTACAAATTTTGTATTGGTGCAAACTTTTCTAGTACGCATGCATCTACCTGTTGAAGGCTACAAACTTCTCTCATTGGTCTTGAAAGAAAGGTAAACCCTTCAAGAAGGTAAGGTGAATACCTTACTTGCTGGCAAGTAGGCTAGTACTTGTTTCTTCCAAGAGGAAATCATCTAAAAGCTTTGAAAAAGTGATGCACTCTACTGGTGTTTAAGCTACTGCTGCCTCTGTATTTGGAACTAAGCACATTTCAAACTTCTACTGGAAGGGAGCTCCAATCCCCTAGCTCTTGTACTCGCTGATATGTTTACTAGCACATAGGCACCAACCTACAGAAGGCTACCACCTTCACTCTTCCTCCAGGGACCATGTTTCATAAATTTTCAGACTAGATACTCCTGGTACATAACAACACAATATGAAAGCCACATTTAATCAAATTTTCATACTGGACCCATTAGTAACATTGAAGCTCAAAATTAATCACCATTGGAATAATTTCATCTACCAATAATCAATCCTTCCGAATAGTCAGATCACTGAACCTAGAATGTTATGCTTAACCCAGAACACTACATCAACAATTAGAACCAACTACAACCTCAAAAATCATAAGTTAGAGTGTATATGCTACTTCAATGAAGCCAACTTGCATGTATAAACTACTTCCTTTAACCAAACCTGAGTATACCTCGAAAAATACTGAATCAAAATTGAACCAACCAGAATATTTTGAAGATCTAGAGTCAAATTATAGAGTTCTAGATAGTAGCAAAGATCACCCTTCTTACTCAATCAATCAATCAATCAATCAACCTCAATCTCCTTATATAGTCAGTTCTACTTTAAGATCTAATGAAGACATCATTGACATACAAAAGTGAAACAACAATACTGATCAAATAGAATAGTCATCTCCGAATATCAAGCTTTTCTTCTGCATACACTACTTGGAGGAGTTGAATCAGAGTGTATACGTGCCTTCACCAAGGCGAACCAATGTATATATCTGCAAATACTAACTTAAAACTTCACAGCTATTCCAGACTTCAATCATACCTAGATCATAACATTTACAAGACAAAACATGTGTTAGCATTCAGATCTAGCCCAACAATTATCAGATCATGCAATGATAACTCATTTCAGGTCTCATGATCCTAATCCAACATAATATCAAAAGGTGCACAAGATATTTCAAATCATATCATAACCACAACCATTACAACATAAGGTATACTTTAGATAGAAGTATTCATGAAAACCCTATCACTTGCACACATAGCCCTTTGATATTTTCCTCCTTATATAGTTTTAGCCTTTCTTGATACCTTGGACCAAAACAACACTTAGAACCTATGGTATTCTTGGACGAGATCAAATAACCATTACTCCACTCAAATTTGTGGGCTAATACCATGGTATTGACCCTTGCTATTCTTTTAACCTTAATTTTTACATCCCATATGCATTTTTCCTTCTGTGAAAGTGTGTGCATACATATACCTTCTTTTTGTTCTGTGAACCCACTTGTATATGCTACCTCGACTAGGTGAACCCATGTACACAACTTCCCATCATCCTGTTTTTTTGTACCATTACCTTATTACCTTTGAATTGACCTGTTACATTGTGAGTTTCCCTTTATCAAATCTGAATTGACTTATGAGTGGGTTTCTGTAGAGATTCTCCTGTATATTAAACTGATAATGCAATGTAATTAAAGCAATATACTTAATCTAATTCTACAATCAAACTTGCGGAATTTTAATCGATTTGAGCAAGATCAAACAGAACACATATAACAGAGAAGAAGATCCAATCACACATGAAACACAAAATAATACTCTTGGGAAAGCCTCAGCTAAAAACCCCGCTATCTGTATTATCATACAAGTGGAAATAGCTCAGGATTACACAAAGCTTTAGCTCTCAAGCTATCCAGCTCTCAGTACAATCCCTCACTGCTGCTCATAGATAGAATAGACAACACATATGCTTTCCTTCAGTCCTCCAGCCTCCTCTTTCCTTGTGCAGATTATCCCGGGTCCTCCAGCTGCAACCTGTGTGATTCTCACCTCACACACAACACTGACCTTTGAAATAACTGTGCAATCCTGAAGGACTGAATTCCTTCTGCATGAATGAGTTTCTTTTGTAGGAAAATTCCTTCAACTGATAGTACATTGTCCCTTCCTTTAATCTTAACTAGGTATTTCTCTGAACTGACATGCATGAGTTATTTATGAGAGAATATTTAGTAATCTGGAGAACAATTGTTGCATGCATGCATGCATTAACTGACTGACTCACAATTAGTTCCTCTAATTGTTTAGAACTAATTTAATTGGACCTAACTTGGTTAACTGAGCTAACTAATTACAACTCAAATACAACTCATCCTTATCTCCTTAATTAAAGGATAGCTTCCCCAATCAAAGGGATAATTGTTGCATGTCTTCACAAAGACTTCATGTTTGATTTTCTCCAACTAATTAACTCAAGATGAATTAATTAGTTTTTTTTCAAACAGCTGATGAGAATAAATTCAAATTTTAATTCTCAATTTTAATTCAGGGACTAATTAAAATTGGAATATATCCTGAAATGATATTTATAGCAATGTTATTTTTAGCATTTCTATTTTATCATTCATTGTTGCTATTTTCCACACTGGTACCTAAAATGCTATTTATAGCGTTTCTATTTTTAGCATTTCTTGTTGCTATTTTCAACACTCCCTCTCAATAAGGAAGGCATTCAACTTGAACCCGATCTTGAACCTTTGGAATGTTCTGCATGCAACACTTCTCTCAAGTGTTGTTTCTCCAGCAACTCCAGAAACAAAAATATCCAACCTAAATGAGAATGATGCCTCTGTCATCAAAGTCTCTTACTGTTATTGCCTCTGTCGAATGAAAACTCTGCACCTATGGGCTCTTCAGTATCTCACTGCTCTAGCCTCTGTCACTTTGATCTCTGACTGCATCAACCTACTAATTCCTCCTGTTGCATCCATGTTGTTGCTAGTCTTGTCTCCCAGCACTGCATCTGCACTGCACCTCCTCTCATCACGTTGCATTATGCTGCCCACTGCTGCACTGCAACTCAATTACTGAGAAGTAAGTAACTGATCTCTCAACTGACCTCCCTATTGGGCTAGAAACGCCCTCTCATGCTAAAGCTCCCTCTGCCACTTGTTAGTGCTTGAAATTTCACCTCAGGCTGAAAAAGGCAAACCTCAAGGCAACATCAAACCATTTAGCCTCCTAGCTAGCCCTACGGGGCAGGAGAAGGCTCTCTCCGGTCAATCTCAGTAAAATCTTCAATGGATGAGATGACCAATAGGGTAGCACTAATTTTAGGCTAGTAAACTGATCAAAAGGGTTGATTTTGGGTTTTTAGGGTTTTTGGTGGCAAATTGAGGAAATGGCAATTTTGGGTGCGGGGATTTCACACAGTTTCTGCAGGGGGTTCTTTGGGGCGAGATAGGAGACAGTATTGATGCCTTGAGCTGAGGTGAATGGATGAGAAAGACAGGTGAGGAGCTAAGGAGTGCAAACAATAACTTTGAATCCTCCTTAAACAGTAGAAAACATTGAAATTAAACAAACTTAAAAGCAGAGCATGACAGTCATGAATTCTTACTTTAACACTTCGTTTGCTTAATGTGCAGAAGGAAAAGAAAGGAAATGATTCACATAACACACTTACAGGTACATAGAGAAACACACCATCAATACATGTAACCACAAGAATCCCAAAAAGGATTGCAAAACCCTGGTCTTTCTTCCTTTGCCAAAATGCAGAGATACAATGAGTAATACAATAGAAGCTTTCTCCCTCAAGAGTCCAAACATGAAAATGACTAAGAAAGTACATAATATAGGCAAGCTAACATCTTTCCTTGCCTCTAGGGGTCGAGCTCACTATCCTAGGAGCTGTTTCAACCAATTCCAAACTGATCACTAAAATCTAGGCAAGTCAAAACAACTTGCCTCTATAAGCTAGGAAACCAATTCATTCATTAAATTTTTGCCTATTTCATGAATGAATCTTCTAGAAGAGATAAATAAGTGTCAAAGTATCATAAAATTACATCATTTACATCAAGGAGGATAAAAATCCACTCCAAAAAGTCAAACCTAGTCAAAACTGCGTTTTGCTGAGCTGTAGGTGAAAAATTGAGAAAATGTGCTGATGCGTCGCGCCCCAATCCTGAACGCGTCGCGCACCTTTGAGCCAACTTTTGAGGCACTTCCTAGAGTTCAAATGAGGCAAAAGTGGGCTTGTTGGAACGGTATAGATGTCTAATTTCCAACCCAAGTGGAATTTCTAAATTTGGTGGTAATTTGCCCCTCCAAAATTGCAATCTCCCAAGACTGCTTCCTGTGTGTCAAAAAGGTGGCAGAAAGTCATTTTTTGCTTGTTTTTCGACCTTCTGGAGGCTCAAAATTTGGTGAAATTTCTTGGTAATTTCTGAGCAAGTGTATTTTTACATGACATATCCAAAAATGCTGAGTTTTCCTGAAATGGACCTCCCCAACGAAAGGGTCGCATGTGGAGCGCGACGCGTTGGGGAAGAAAACCTGTTTTTCGCCCCAAAAAATTCACAAATGACCAAAAATGCTCAAATTTTTTTGAAATTTGTGCAGAAGATAAGTCAGTTAGCACCATGCTCCGTCAAGGAAGCCTCAGCCAAGATGTGGAGGCGATCGGGCCTTTTTCTTCGTTTAGGTGCCTTGGCCAACCGTCCTTTGAGCATCTTCACTTTTGCCTTACATACGTGCATTCGACCCCAGTAATGATTCTTCATGTGGCGGAGCATGTCCTTCTCCTTGTTAGCCTTAGCCAAAAACTTCTCCAAATGAGCATTCACCCGAATAAGCATGGATTCTCGATCTATGGGTGTCAAATCACCGGGTCTCCTACGGGCCAATTCCCGGTCTTCACGAATCTTCTGCTGCTCATAAAGCTCGTGCTCATCCTCCAACTGTTTGTTGCGCTAATCTAAATAGTTAATTACCCATTTTTCCATCTGCAATTTCTTGTGCAGTGACTCATTCTCGGTCCTTTGCTCTCGGATGATCTCCTTGAGCTTTGAGGCAGGGGAGCTATCCTCAATATCAATGATGTCAATATCTGGATCACATGACAATCCTTCCTCAATCCTGGGCTGCTTGCCCCTCTCTCATACCTGTGCTGCTGTCGGAAGCAAGGCCCCTTCCACCTAGTGTGGAGATAACACTCGCGGTGCTGATGAAGAAGGCGAGACCCCTTCCACCTGCTGTGGAGAAAATACTCGGCGAGCTGATGCAAATAAGGCCCTGTGGCCTCTCTGATATGTGAGCAACGAAGGAGAGCTGACATGTCTAACTTCTGGGATATCATGTTGCTGTGAAGGTCCTCCCTCCTCATGAACAACCTCTGGGGGTGGTGGTGTCGCTGTGAAGAGGTCTCAGGAGATGAAATCCTCCCATGGGATACCCTGCTGGGCCAACTGATGCATGACCACAATCTTGATCAAAGCATAATGGTAAA
>APFE031380884.1:0-13253 GCA_000404065.3 Pinus taeda
TTTGTTTTTGATAACTGTATTAGCATCCATAACTATACCAATTTGATCATTGGTACATATTATCTTTCGTGGATATACCATCTTAGCACTAACAATCACCACGACTCAATGGGTATTCTCAAAGGGTTTTGTACAAATGTGAAATCTCTATTTTTCATTCTTGGGTTTTAATCTAGGCTCCCATTCTCCTAGGCTTTATTCGAGATGTAGGACCCCTTTATGTTTCCAGACATTCCTATGAGGTCACTAGTTTGCCACGCGCTGGCATATTTTTCTTTCTAGATACTTGCCCATTGAGCTTTTGGATCATGAACCCAATGCCACCATAGTTTGGCCCCTAAAACATTACTCAGAATCTCCTCGTCATCCAAGCCGAGGCCCCCATAGTGCTTAGTTCTACAGAGTTTTTCCCATGAAACTAAGGCCCATTTCTTCCTACTCTCCTTGTCCCAATGAAAGTCTCTTTGGATATTTTTGAATTGCTGCAGAACTCCCTTTGGAGCGGAGAGAGCTCATAACATAAAAACGGGGATAAATTGTAGTACAACCTTTGTAAGAACCAACGTGTCGGTCAGATTTAAAGCTCTGATGGTCCATTTTCTAACTTTGCCCTGCATCCTATTGATTAATGGTTCACAAATGCTCTTGTGCATCGGTTTAACAGTTAGAGGAACTCCCAAATATTGAGAGGGGAGGGAGTCCCGTTGAAAACCTAGAATTTTGTAGATATTTCTCTCAATAGCAATATTGGATTAAAGAAAAAGATTTTTGATTTGGAGAAATTAACTTCCATTGGTGTGGCCCTGGCAAAATCATTCAGGATTTGTTTGTAGGGTGTAGCTTCTTTGACTGTGGGGATTCCCTGTAACATGGTGTCATCTACAAATCGTTCATAAGTTAGAGCCTCACCATTCTCTGTTAGTTGAAGGCCTTTGATCTTACCCATTGCTTTAGCGTGCTTGATATACCGACCAAGTCCTTCCATCATAAGGATGAAAAGAAATGGAGAAAGCGGGTCTCCTTCCCTGAGGCCTCTAGAAGGAATGAGAATCTTAGAGGGAGATCCATTCACCAATATTCAAAAGCTAGAGGGAGTCACTAGGGCCATAGCCCATCTCACCCAGTTGTGATCAAACCCAAGGGCAATTAGAACTTTCTTGATGTAGGGCCAGTTCACCTTGTCATAAGCTTTGGCTATGTCGAGCTGCATAATGATACCAACCTGCCTCTTGCTAGTTAACGAGTGAACCACCTTGTCAGCTTGAATAATGTTATTTAGAATTTGTCTACCTTCCACATAACCTGATTGTTCCCGTGAAACAAACGAAGGAAGTAGAGGTTTGAGCCTATTGGCCACTACTTTGGATATGATCTTATATACTTGTGGAGGGTTTGAGCGATGTCGTGTTTAGGGATTAGGGAGATGAAGGAGGTATTGAGCACTTTTAGAATAGTTATGTTCAACGTGGAATCCTCCACTACATTCAAAATATCTTGTTTAACTATATTCGAGCAAGCTTTAAAATAACCCACATTAAAACCATTCGGGCTGGGCGCTTTGCCATTCTACATTTCTTTGAGGACCTCACTCACCTCCTCTTCCGTTACTCGCTTGTTAAGATTGAAATTGTCCTCTCTAGACACCAGCTTAGGAATGTGATTAGTTACTTCCCTCATGAACTGCTCTCTATCTGAATTGTTTTCCTGAGTTATGCCACAGAAGTACTGAACCAAAACAGTTTTTATATCCTCATGGGAGATATGAAGCTTCTCGTCGTTGTCCTTGATCGAAGAGATTGTGTTATGAGCTCTATTAGCCATGGTGGATCTCTGAAAAAATCTACTGTTATGCTCTCCTTCTTTTGAGCCATTGAACTCTTGACTTTTTCCTCCAAAAGATTTCCTCATGTTTGCACAAATTCTCCCATTCTTGATGATTTCTATCAACTTGTTCACTTTTGACTTTATCAAAGCCTTCCGTGATTACAGCTTGGTTGAGTTCCTGCATTTTGATTTCCACATATTTTTTTCCCACAAAGATGTTTCCAAAATCATTCTTGTTCCAATACTTAAGCCTGATTTTGATTTGCTTTAATCTTTTATGCAGAAGGAACATTCTTGTTCCTTGGATCTTCGAATCTTTTGACCACCATTTTTCAATGTTGCTCATGAATTCTGGGTGGGAAAGCCAGATATTCTCAAATTTGAAAGCCCTGTTCATAGGAGCACCAATGCCCTGATTTCCAGTTGAACCGACCAATGATCTGAGCCTCCAAAAGGAAGAACTCTCACTGTTATTTCCTTATCTATAAGCATAAGATCTTATGAGGTGATGAATCTGTCTAATTTGGAGGCGACCTAAGCCTCTCGTGATCTTTTATTATTCCAGGTAAAGAGGCCATTGTTTGTTTTAGTATCAACAAGATTCATATTATCTATAAAGGTTTGAAATGCGACAGAGTCTTTAATTAGATCTCTGGTTCCCCCGTTTTTTCCGAAAGAGATTTGATCATGTTGAAGTCCCCTCCCATGATCCAAGGAATTCCTGCATGTCTCTCCCTGAGATCCGCAAGGGAATATAGAAACTTGAGTTTATCATGTGTTCTTTGGGGGCCATAAACATTCGTGACCACATAGGTATCCTTATCTCCAACATGCTGAATAACCACTGATAAATAATTCCTCGATGCCTCTGCATCTATTATGCCAATTTTTTGGGGGTTCCAAAGAGTGAGTATGCCCCCTGCTGTATTCTCTACTTTGACTTCTAGAAACTCAAATCTATTAAGCCTTTCGCTATGAATTTGTCTTAGTTTTTGAACGGAACATTTTTTTTCTTGGATGAATATTATGTCCGGCGCTGCGTGTTTCATTCTATTACCAAGCATTCTCTGTATTCTTTTACTACCTAAACCCCTAAAATTCCAAGATGTGAACTTCATAATTAAAGATTTGTAAAGGAGTAGCTGGCTATATCTTTCATCTTACTTGAGTCTATCATTAGCTTTCCACACTCCATCAAGAGCTCATTTTGCTTTTCCCACCTCCTTTTTTTTTCCGGGATTTCTAGTTGCTAACCTAGGGGTTGTTTTTATCGTTTTCACACCTTTATTATCATGCTTGTTACTATTGTTTCCTTTTTCATACCCCTTAGCTTGATTTTCTAATAAAAACCACTGTTGTATTCTATTGAGTTCTTCTTGAAGTGATGAATCTGTTAAACACACATGGGGAGCGAGAAAGATAGGAAGGATAAAGCATGCATTACATTTTTATTAACAATAGATGTACATTTATAGTACAATATGGTGACCCTTGGGATTCATATCCCAAGGTCCCTTGGACTACTTAGTCTGTTTAGCTTCCACACTAACCTATTTAGGATTAGGTGTCCAACATTCCCCCCACTTAATCCGAAGGGTTATGTATGAGTCCAAGAAGAGAGTTGTAATACAAAATGTGCAAATATGCATGGCAGCACTAGGCTGAATGTGCTCTCTGAAATGTTGGTATAAAGGGCGGTGATTTAAGGATGGCCACCAACACTGGAACGCTTAGTGCAGTTCTTGGAACTCTTCCAAAACTCGCAAGAAGCTGAAGTCTTCTGCTAGAGGAAGTGATCCTATTGTTTTAAAGAGGGAAACCTTCAACCGTAAAAGGGAGGTCTCACCCCACATAAAAGGTAAAACTTCAACCTAAAAAGGGAAGTCTCAACCTGTGATGGTTTAAAGATGACCAACAACTCTGGAATGCTTATGCAATTCCGAGAACTCTTCCAAAGCTGGCAAGAAGCTGGAGTCTTCTGCTAGAGGAAGTGTTCTCAATTTTGTTCTTGGAACTCTTCCAAAGCTGGCAAGAAGCTGAAGTGTTCTGCTAGAGGAAGTGTTCCAGATTGCCTACTGAAGGCATGTTCACGGACATCTGTGTCTCTGGCTACAACTCTAGAACTGGTGTGGCAGGTTGTGGCTCAGGCTTGCTTGATGTGGCTTTGAAGCTTGTAGAGGACCATCATTTCCCCCCCTGTTAGATACAAGGTGAGAAGATGGAGAAAACTCAACTGCAAGACTGTTCAATATTCTAGAACAAGTTCTAACATGTGTTTGGAATATCTTCTTGGCTTTTGATGCCCATTGCCAAGAAGCGATCCATCCTCGATGAATCTTTGTTCTTGCAGGACGTTTGTTTTTGAAGCATATGTTTGAAGAATGACTGGTTTTATGACAATGCTTACATGGATGAAGATCAAAACAATGATCTTTCAAATGGTCAACTCGATCACAGTGTTGGCATTTCACGATCTATTGTTGTTGTTGTTGCTGTGGAAGAGGGGTAGAGTCTGGAACAACTAGAGCTGAACTGTCATAAGGAGCAGGTGAACTGTCATGAATGAATCCAACACTCTGAAACTGAATGGGCTTGGTATAGTCTGGAATATGAAAGGACAAGTCCTTGTCATATCCAAGACCAGTTTTGTGCTTGTTGTGGACAAGTTGTTCCCAAGGTCTGATGATGGGCTTGGGAAGTGCAAACTGAACTTCTGCTTCTGCATGTACAACTGCTGCATTATTAACTTGCTGCTGATGGGTGGTTGTCTCAATGTTCTGAACAAAAACAGGTTCAGAATGACTTCTCTGTTTTAATTCTTCTTGCTGTAGCTGTGATTCAAGTTGTAAAAAATCTATCTTTTCCTTTGCATTTTGTAGACAGACCTGAATGTCTGTGAGGGAAACTTTGCTGAGTTTTAATGTATCATGATTAGAGGAATGTATCAGAGTTTTTAAGAACTCTAATATTTAAGTAATTGTAGCCATTTTTCTTCAATGTCACTTAAAAACTGATCACAACTAAGGCAACAGCAACAGAAAAATAATATTGTACTCTTAATACAAGATCTTGTAAGGGCTTCTCAGGTGGCAACAATGTCGCGAAAATGGTTGATGGAGCAGGACCTGAGTAAGCTGGATGTTACCAAGTTGCATCCACTTTCTCAGAGGTCATTTCTCGTCAAGCTACAATAAACATTGGCACAATTGGGCACATGGTAAATCAACAGTCCACAGTTCGTTTCAAGAATGAACTCGAGCGTAACATCACTATTAAACTGGGATATACCAATGCAAAAAAATATATAAATGTGAAGATGAGTGCTGTCCTCAACTTCAAACTTCAGAGCATCTGGCTGCTATGGAAATCATGCAAAATCTCTACAAGAAACTGCTCCAAAATATCTACAAGAAACTGCTCCTAGAATGACTGCCAAAAAATGTCTTCAAAATTTCTTCAAATTCACTTCATAATGTTGATCAAATCTTCATCTCAAGACATTTCACCCACTGGCAATCCTCTACTATCATCGACGCTAGTTATAGGTTGGATTTATTCACGGACAAGGTTCTGATTTAACGCTGATGACTATATATATCCGCCCTCTCAATACAGTTCCACTGACGAATATACAACTCAGACAACCACGGGTTTCAAATAGAGCCCATGCACAACACAGCGTCCTTAGCAATTAACCATACAACATGTATATATATTTTTACTGGCACACATCCGCAGGCTCTTCTTGTCTTTATTTGATATGGGCGATAGTTATAGGCACGCGTTATCATGCAGAAACTTATCCTTCAATTTCTGGAAATCTCACAAGTTATCAACCGTTGTACTCATAGTTATCTAGGAAAATTGTCTAGATACAGAACATATCTGAAGTTGGTTTTACAAAATGACTTTGAACATACTTCTTCTAGCTTGGATAATTTCACATAATTCATACAAGCACAATACAATGTATACCTAGAGATGCAGGGAGCACTTGGAATATATCATGGTTCTCCAAGTTGAGAGCCAAAAGCCTTTGAAGTGCCGAACGGATCACCAGATTCTGCAAATAAAATCGTTATATTTCCATGGAATTTTCTCTCCGGTGTCCTTGTCTTCATCCTTCTCTCACACACTCTCGTTTTTTTTCTTTCAATGTTTTATAGACATACAATGGTTCAAAGAGCATAATGCGGCCAGGTGAACATTAACCAAAGCGTATTTTCATACAGTACTCAACACAGAGGGAGCAATGTATTCTACGCATTTTCTTTGTATTTCTCTGATTGGGAATGGCATTACAATAAAAAAAACACTGGACCAAGTATTGCAAAGTAATGAGAAAGACATGTAGAGTGTCTAGATCACAAATTCACCGACATAAGAAATGACATTCAATGCACAGTACGAGGAGCGTTATATGAAGTGTCAACTGGGCAGGTGTCCAATCCTCCATATAACGAGCCAAAGCTACACTTATACCATTCTTTTCTTGCTGGATTCCCTAGGCTTCACGCTGAGTACGAGGGGACTACACATTTTTTTTTGCTATTTCGAGAATGTAGAAAGCACATAGACCAGGCAAGTAAGTAGCTGACAAATGGACAAATCTTCTGGGATGTTTTACCAAATTGACAAGAGTCTTGAACGTTATAAAGCAGAGATGGAGACGAAGAAAAAACCACCGGAAAATTGGTGATGCGCGCCAGACGGATTTGATGTCTTTTCAACGATTTAGTGTGCCATCACATATGGATCTTGAGCTTGAAGAGGAGCGTGAGGAATATAATACCTTCCAGCTCCATATTGTAATAGCTCCCTTCGGCTCATTCAAGTTGCAAACCCGACCTTTAAACAGTATATGAACAATAAATTATGTGTTGCCTTTGAGAACGCATCGGTTGTTGAACAAACCGATGAGCCTGGTTGCCTATCTGGTTTGAAACATAATTCTGAGCATGCAGATCATAAGCATGGTTGTATATGTGGCTATCGCCTTGATTCTGAGTACAGTATGCCGCTGTTCGAAGAATGTTGTCACGCGTTATGGTAATGTTAGGCTATTTGCAGCGTTCAATACGCATCTCCACCATGCAGCCTCATCAATAGTTTAACCCATGTGAGGCCAGCGTTCAATACGCAGCCTCATCAAACGTTCAGGCAGAAAGCAGTGGACAGAGAGCAGAGTAGCGCTGGACGGACAGAGGCAGAACAGGTGTGGCAGACAACGCAGGTAATCAAGGCTAGGCCAGCGCTATTCAAGGCAGCTCAGACCGGTTGCTCAGGGAAAACAGGCCACACATCATGGCTCTGATACCATGTTAAACGCACATGGGGAGCGAGAATGATAGGAAGGATAAAGCATGCATTACATTTTTATTAACAATAGATGTACATTTATAGTACAATATGGTGACCGTTGGGATTCATATCCCAAGGTCCCTTGGACTACTTAGTCTGTTTAGCTTCCACACTAACCCATTTAGGATTAGGTGTCCAACAGAATCTACCCCTCCCGTGGTTCCCTGAAACAAGAACCCTTCTAGATCTAGGTGTTCCTTGTCAAGAATCTCTTGAAGAATAGAGCCTTACCCACACTTGTACTGATGTAAAAGTCTCTTGCTTCGGGACAAAATTCATCATCCATGGCCACATATAGAGGCCAGCTCCTGCATAAAAGTAGGGCCCTCTTTAAAACACGTTTTCTTTATCTGTAATATTTGTGAACACTATCGTGAAGAATCCCTTTGACCCAAGATGTAGGTCAATGCTTCCTTTAGGTTTCTAGTGATTTTTGACCCACGTCTGTAGAGCTTTTTCAATGGGCTATAAACCCATGAATTTACAGATGATAACAAAAGTCCTCACGTGATCTTTGTGCGCCTGTAGAGCAAGATCATTTAAGACTACTCTGGGTGTGATCTCAACTTTGGGCTTACATGGTCCCTTTTGTTTTTTGTCTTTAGAACCCTGCATTTTGTCTTCTTCCTCCTTCTCTTTTGTATCGTTATTTTATTGGTTTTGGTTCCTTCTTTCTCCTCTTCCATGTTCCTTTTCCTTTCCTTTTTGGTACCGCTATCATTTTCTAGAGGTTTCTGCCTCTTTTGGCTACGACATCCTTGTAGGAGGGAGTGGAGCTCCCTCCTTTACATCCCTCCATGAAGATCAACCTCTGTAACTATCTGAAACCCTAGTTGTGCTCTCGCTCCGTCCAAAATCACACTACGTGAAAGATCAATCAGTGGTTCAATTTCCGGGGTCTTTTAACATCGACGGGTTTGTGCACAAAAAATTGCATGTAGCCAATGGGAATTTCTTTCGTCTTTTTTAGCTTGTGCCAAAGGTTCGGTTTTGTTTGTGCTTTGGACTAGTCTATGGATGAGTAGTTTGGGGATAGAGATGACCAATTAATGGGCAACCTTGACTCTGCCAATAAGACTTGTCATTGGACATTGTGGCTTCTTCTAGAGTTGGTGTTCGTTGTTGTAGTTTTGGGCTCCCCGTCTTCAGGTTTGGAGTTAGTGCATTTAAGGATCCCTTTTGTGGTCACTTTTCTATTGGTCTTGATTTTAGTGTTGTCCTTACAACACATGTGATGTACGTGAGGGGCAAGTGGCCACGCTTAGTAAGGTGCCTCCATTTAGATATCCCCCCAATATTTTTGATGAGATCACCCATCTCGTGACCCTTAATTCTAAAATTGGAAGTTGCTTATTAAAATCTAATCTTATCATTGCTCGTAAATTTTCTGTGAGATATTTAAATATAAAATTTGTAATTTACAATTGAATTTATTTATTATTTTAAACTAAAAGGATCGAGATTCGTATTAAAAAAATCCATATTGCAAGGCCAAAACCTTTACATATTCCACTCTTCCTTGAGCTTTTGAGATTCACCACACACCAAGCACTCAAATTAGTTCCCCATCAAACAAATACTCCAATCCCTTTCCAACTAAATATTTTCCAAAATACCAACATATTTGCATTCCATTTTCCCTTATATTTCTATTTCGATATAGAATGACTTCGTGTATTTCTATTTTGATATAGAATGACTTCTTGTATTTCTTGGAGAAAAACTTTTTCCTTTCTTCCCAACTTGAATCCAAATCACATTTTATGCAAATTTCAGCTCGTCCTTCTTCATGCACATGGTATTTTTCATCAACTCTTTCTCATCCACTTTATGTGCCCCATAATTTTCATTTTCAACAAGACTCATTATGGTTTCCGAAGGTAATCCATTTTCTAGGAGGGTTTGTTGTTTTTCCATGAAAGCTGCACTCACGCAATCCTCATTAGCAAGTGGAGGATCCAAATTGGCAAGCTAATTTGTTTTTCAGCTCCTTTGGTTTCTTGCACTGAATCTGCTTCTTTCATGTCTTCTCGTTCTTTCTTTCTCTGAAGCTCTTCTTCTTTAAATATCACATAGTGGTCACGTTGTGCACCTTCCCACCATTTGTCCCTTTAGGGTTTTGTTTGATCTTATTTATTCCGAAGAGGATTGGCGCAATTTTTAATTACATGCCATGTTTCATAGCATTCTCTACATCGGAATAAGGTGTTGTCATAATCAAGCGTTTGGACCCAAACATAGTTTGGAGCCATCAAATAATCCTCTCCGGGAAAGCCCTTGTTGAATTCCATCCCCACACAAATGCGAGCATAAGTAGCGTTGAATTTTCTTTTTCCTTTTGTTATTAATAGGAGAGCTACAAGACAACTACGAAAGAATTTTCCGACCACGTTCCCAATGGAGGAAAGCTATGTGTGACTCCAAAATTCCAAGGGAATGTTCGTTAGTCTTATGCAAACTTGGGTGGCAGAAATTTATTTCGTAACCGTATCGAAAGTGGAACACTAGCGCTGCATGGAGAGGCTAGTGCTCCCTCAAAACCATCGCCCAGCTTTGAATGTAGCCTTCTTCTCGCCAACCATTCAACAAACCAAACTAAAGAAACCTCATGCCATAGGGTAAATATCCACCTCGTCCTTTGAAAGGGGCTTCCATGTCTTCGAGATCACGCACATAACCTATAAAACATGCAAACCAAACCATTCGTCGAAAAATACTTTTCAAAGTATAAAGCTTCCTCATATAGAAGAATGTAAAGGGAAAAATTATCTTGCACCACTCGAGGACCACAACGAAATTTGAGCATAGAATTGTATGAAACTGAAGAAGAGATAGCTTTATTGCAAGCCATACGTGCAGAAGAAAATTATGTATTTTCCAAATCATGACGATTCACCATTGAACTATCTCTAGAAAATCCATGCAAATAGAGCAAAGATTGGGCAACTAGGGTTTTGGGTGAAACCCTAGCCACCGCAAGGGATTCGAGAGCTCTTTCCATTTCGAAAGACATATGAATATTATTATAGCCAATATGTCCCCTTCCCTAATTAAATTCATTTTTTTAATATATGATAATGATGATTTTTTTTGTTTTCGTGGCAAGATTCAAAAATAGTTATTTCATTTTGTTTGAAGAAAATATACGAGCAGAGAATAAGGATACCCTAAAATAGAATATGCCCGAGGGTGGAGCAGTATAAATAGAATCCCTGAAGTGTGGGATTTTATATTATAAAAATATATATATCAATAAAGATAGAGCTATGTTTTTTTTACTTATGTTTGGGCAACTTCCTTCCACGAGGGTTGGAATTTAACGCGGCATTTTGCCCATATTTGACGTTCAAACGTTTTGCATAAGTGTTTTCCCCGGTGTGTTATAAAGTCCACAAAACATATTTTTGATTGTTTATCATTTTCCTAAAACGTTATTAGTAGTCCATATAAATTTGTGCTCCACTCTCGTTGATGCCTCTCACGGTGTCACTTGTAAAAATTGTTTTACGTAACAGTTTGGGCTTACAAAGAATGGATAAACTCAATGTTAGGAACTCTTGATGCAATGTAAGTCATGGCTCTATTGGTAACGTAATTTACTTCTTGAAAATCCAGCATGACGATCGTGCCGAAGGGTTTTTCACATCCATTTATTCATGGAGCATGGAGTGAGATTGCAAAGATAGGCGAACATTAATGTTGCCTCTCTGCTCGAGACCTATAGATGTCGAGATTCAAGAATAAGAAATTATATATCATAAGAAAAGGTGGCGAGTGAAATAACTGAGAGAACAGGGCATCCCATTGAGGAGGCTGAGAATGATGTGGACAGGGATCGCTACATGCTAGTATGGACTATTAGGTGTTGGATAAGCACCCTCCTCTTTTTTTCATAATATGTGTTTATTGTAATTGCAAAGTAGGGTCACCTATGAAATATAATGCGTGAAAAGGAGTGAAGGAGTAGTAAGGTCACGGTGCAATTAGATAGTGATGTCTCTTAAAAGCATCAAAATCTATGTTTGATATGCATATTGACACATTGTGAATTCTACATATACAACTTTAGCTTAGAAACTTACAAAGATTCATGTCAAACTCGGGTGGTATTTTTTTATATGAGATTGTGAGACATCATGTCTCATGTATTCATATGACATATAGTATTCTACAGGGCCTACTGAAAGTTGATGATCAAATATTTCTTTTAGCTTAAGAAATTGGAGTTGCAACAAGGTTTGATCGATTGAAACCTTTTATTTATTTTAATTGTGCCACTTACACAGTGATTTGAAAGATCAAAATGCTTCTTCTGATCATTTTCATAAAATATTTTTATCTTTTTTTTAGAGACTTGCATATATTAGGAATATTTGTTTGCATCATCAAGTTTATCTTCCATTAGTCAATTCCAACTCAGATTTCACTTGCACATTATTTGATTGCCCTCATCCCAAAAAATATTGCGACAAACTAACTTGCTCTCTATCAATATCACTCAAATTGCTAACAAGTTGCAATTGATCCAACAATCTAACCATGTCTTAAGAGGAACCTTCATACATAACCTTGTGCCTTTCCTCCCTACCTTGTGAAGACAAAATATTAGAAAAGGCATACATCCAATACCTACAACTCTTTCTAGCTATAAATGTCTTTATTTTCCTTCCAATCATCCATCAATCCCACTACAATACCATTCCTCTCACTTCTTCCATCTTCCACATACTTTTCCATGGAAAGAAGTATAGCATGGTGGCCTTTGACTAGAGGCCATGGTATTCCCTAATCACATTAACAAAAGGAAACATGTTATTAGTTCCTACATTGCTCCCCATTGTTAGGATCTTGTGAAACATCTATTTTTGTCTTCTTTCAAACCTAGTACTTTTTTTCACTAACTCTAATAACATCCACACCAATACTGATTTTATCATTGATACACATTCTCTTTCCTCGGTAGCACTAACAAGCACCATGACTCAATGCTTCCTTTCAAAGGAATTTGTACAAATGTGTAATCTCTACTTTATGTTCTTGAGTTTTTGTTTGGGAAGGAATACAAGAAATCACATGCATACCATGATTCCTTGCCTATATTCCTCTCCTAGACAATATTGCTAAACTATGGTATTGGGGCAAATCACCATCCTTTCGAGAAACGAGAATAATATGCATTTAGATGGGCTAAAATATATTATTTCTATTGGCAAAAAATTCAGTCTCCCTCTTCTCTCCAAGAGTGGAGCCATTTCCTGGGAAATCATATCCCAACCTCAATCACACGGCTTTAAGAATGTCACAATAAAACTCCATTACGTTCTTCCACATATTGTGACCTAACTCCTTTATGTTCCTTTAGTAGAGTTGGGACAAAGGCTATCTCAAGGATTCTAACATTCACTCAATGCATTGGAGAAATTTGAACAAACATTTCATCTTTTTAATAGTCGAGATATAGCACCCATCCATCAATCTTGCATTTTTTGGACCTACCTACAAATACTTGTGTCACAACATTCCTCAAACAATATTCATTCAAGGAATAATGGGAGGATACTAACCACCTCGCTATATTTGATTCATTTTTACCACACCTCTTCAAGAATACTTTGGAATGATGTTTACACTCTTAATACTGCTATGCACATCTAAAAAATTATCAACAAGAGATTATGATGCACATGACCCGAACATTGTCTTCCTTCTCTCGAATCTTGCGCACACTAGGTCTCTTTGTCGATATTTTCCACATCTCTATCAACTGGTTATCTTAGATATCCACACTCCTCCTATCATTTCTCACGGTCATAAATTTGAACAAAATATTTTTTATGTTATATCAAAGTTTAAAAATTCAATGTGTGTTCAAACTAATAAGCCTAATAAACACAACAAAGATAAACTATGAATGGCATGGAGCATCCTCTATAAGGATGCCTCTAGTTACTTTTATATGCTAGTGCATCTTTCCTTAATCTTTGGTGATTTCTAGAGCTTGGTCCAAGTCTCTCTCTCTCTCTCTCTCTCTCTCTCTCTCTCTCTCTCTCTCTCTGAGTTACTTCCCA
>APFE031380889.1:6033-65318 GCA_000404065.3 Pinus taeda
CTGTGTGAAAACAAAACTTACAAGGATTTACACATTTACCTTTTCACTGCTGTGTGAAACTATTCATGGTTTTGAAACCAAAACTGCCCCTGGTTTTCTTCATTTACTTCTCTGCCTTCTCCTGCATTGCTGTGCATTCTTTTTACATCACATTACCAAGACAAAATGGTTTTTACCCTGAATATTTTAATCTTTGTGGATTTCATTTGCTGCCGCGAATCCACATCACTCCTTTCCTGTGCGATTACCCAACTCACATTACAATCCCCTGTTTTTTTTTAATGGTTGTCCCGAGCCCACACACATCTCACATTGGATTACAATCCATGGTAATTTTATTGGCTGCTGCGAGCCCCCATATTTTTTTTGTTCTCCCCATGCGATGCAATTACATGACACACAGAACGGTGCTGCTTACTCTGTTTTTTTTTTTTTTACACGCTGTGTATTTTTTGTTTACTTGCCGCAAAAACTGAACTTTACCTCCCCGTGTGCTTTCATATGACTACAATGAAGTCAACCCCTTTTTTTAAAACATATATAAAATAATAAAACCTATGTTATACTTCGCCCATGCTCTTGTTAAATTCGCGGTATGAAAACATTAAAGGTTTACCAAAAACAAATGTCAGCCATTTAACATAGGGTATGGGATGGTACACGCCTCATTAATTTTGACAGGTCTCCGTATGTACTTCGGACAGTGTAAATCGACGAGACCTTACCTGACAATCGAACGGCGGAGGACAATCTTTTCAATCGGACGCATATCTGGCGGGGTAAGTTAACTGAAAGTTACCTTCCGATAAGTGTCAGGTGCTTACGTCATGACAGTCCACGTGGCTGCACCAAATTGCATCGGAGCCCCTCGTCGGAATGTTCCATCGCCGGAGAGCTGGCCCGATAGGTTTCAGGCGGCCGGTTTCTAGTTAGCAGCTGGTTTTGGCGCTGCGATGACTGTTGACCCGCGCGCCTTAACTGCTGGCCTCCTGCGCACAGGGGAAATTACCAATTCCAACACAGGTTTGTTTATGTGGCGGTGGAAGAGATATTTTTCATTTTTATTTTAATAGACATTGGTTCTCCTTCAGGTTAAACAATAAATGAGCCAGAATATGGGGGCATTGACTTCGATCGCCATAGGAATAGATAATATATATGGCGACTGAAAAAGAAATTGTGGGCTGCAAGTCTTAAGATGGAAAGAAACATTGTCACGATGTGAAGAATAAATGGGCAGAAATAAGGCGTATTGACATCGATGGCCATACAAAATGATATCACGGATCACGACAGAAAACGATATTGTGGCTTCGCAACTCTGATGATTTGGAGAGAAAGAATACAAGACTTTCGATGGCGTTATGGCAGTGCAAGTCAATAGAGATCGCTATAGGAAAATAATACAAGACTTTCGATGGCGTTATGGCACTGCAAGTCAATAGAGATCGCCATAGGAAAATATACGATTGTGTGGTGCTGCAAATCTAAGGATCTCCACGGAAAAAGGCACTGTGGCGGTGCACGACATTCGAGATTTGCGACCAGTAATTGACGTTATTGCGCGGCACGTCTTTGGAGATTCGTAAGCTGTAAATGATTGGAGGGCGCTTATCGATTCCTGAACAAAATACTTCAGGTAGTCGTGTGAAATGGTAAGAACTTTTTTTCAAAACTTAGCAGCGGAGCAGATGAGGTATCCATGGCAATCCATGGTCAAGGTTGGTCTTCTGTACGTGGTGGAGACAAGGGATGAGTCACATATTTCCTTTTCGTCCAGATCTGGGATGTTATCTCTGAGCTTTACGAAAAACCTGGGTATATGTCGTTTCTTTGGAGGGGCTTCAGTGACAGCAAGGGTTTGTTTCTTTGACGGCAGAAAAGACTCTTTAAATTTTTATTCCAATACACACAGGTTCTCGTTCACACTCAGCAATAAAGGGACATGAATAAGAGGTATTGACTTCGATGGATATCATTGATCGCGACAGAAAAAGAAATTGTGGCGCTGCACTTCTAAGGAGCTCCATGGAAAGAGACAACGTTGCGGTATAAAGAATAAATGGGCAGAAATAAGGAGTAAGTCATGTATATTTTTTTCGTCCACATCTGCGATGGAGACCTCTTTAGGTATTGGTCTACAACTATATTTGCAGGTTCTGTACTTATTAGCAGGTGTTATGGTTTATATACCCTAATGTTTTGGTGATGAAGACTTGTTTTTATTTTCATGCTCCTGTGGCTTGATGAAGACTTGTTTTTATTTTCATGCTCCTGTCGCTTTCGAACTTGCTTTAATACAATGTAACAGAGGTAGGGTTTTAGTCCATCTGTTCCTGGAAAACATTTATCCAATGCAACTTTATCATAATTTGTTGGAATAAAAGTACTAAGAATTTTGTATGCAGACAGTAAGTTAATTACTGCTATATATTATATTGGACTTTTGATTTAATATATTGGCTTAGAAATTATTAATTGTCCTATACTTTGATATGACCTAAGTGTTTTTATCATTTATTTCTAGGTTAATAACTCCTTCATAGTCATCATCGAATTATTTCTTATTTCTGATTCTAGCTTAATAACTCCTTCATAGTTATCTTTGAATTATTTTTTATTAGGGTTAGTACTCAATTTCTATAAGTCTATAAATGGATGATTTTAGAAGATCAATGTTTTTGAGAGAGCTTGAAGTTGAAGAACAAGGTGAATAAAAGGCATTAAGGAATCTGTTTGCATCATCATCTAAAAGGGTTATAAATTTTGCAGAACTTGAATATTTTGAAAGTGAGTCTACACCTAAGTGGTGTTTACCAAATATCTCTTCCTCGGAAGTATACGCTGACCAATCCATGTTCCATCTTAAAGTTGTAACTAGAATATCTATCAAGGAAAGCATTAGCCAAATACAAGAAAACGCAAACACTTTCTCTTCTTGACACTAAGAAACTTTAGGCTAAGGCTAAAAGGCTGGGAACCAAATATTTGCATTTGAGGTGCATAAGGGTAGAGATAAATTCCTTAGTTCACAGAGGACTGAATATTTTCATTCTTGCTACAGTCACAAATCTTACACATAACAAGGATTCAGATTCATTGATAGGAGGGATGGTTGCTCGATTATAAAATGGACCAGTATACTTTGATTGCTATCCCAACTTTTCTATATATACATTTCATGAGCACATCAAGGATATTTTACAACTACAGATCCAAACAATAGGATTTGATATGAAGAGAAAGAGAAATAATATTTCCATTAAAACTCGTGGTTGTTTGAGACACAAAAATACCCTCTATCCTGCAGTTCTCCATGCTCCCAGCAAAGAATCCAAATCCATTGTGGTTGTTCTAACAGACACCCAGAATCAAAAGTTAGAACATCAGATTATTAAATGGGAAGACTTAAGTTTCCCAGAAAATTGGGTTGTTGATAACCCAAAACCTCCAACAATGCAAAAGATCACTTCTACTTATATACAAGAAGGACCATCATCTGTTGTAGAGCCCTTTCCTAGAAGATCTACAATAGATCACAGAAGAATTGTTTTAGCTTGAAAAGCATCATCCATGTATATTGATCGACAATAGTAGATACTTCTAGTTCTTTTACACCATCTATAAATTTTCTATATATAGATCTATTTGAATATGCTAGATCATAAATTTTTCGTCTCTGCAAGTTATTTTCCCAAGCTACAATAAAAATATAAATCTCAGTAGCCTTGCTGATTCTATCTTACATCATAACAACCATCCAAGAACAGGAGAATATCCCCCTACAACTTCTGTCACTCCGTTCCCTAATCCTAACTATTCTAATATACCATTCCCTCATGATGGTGATCATGTACTAATGATCCATGAGCTTCCATCTTTAGAAAGTGAAGATCCTCACCTCAAAAACATGTTTAGCAAAATGTGTCATGCTGGTATGCCGCACTATGGTATAGGCTATTTGGAACAACTTGATGAGATAATCCCTCAATCCAGATTTAACAACTTTTTGCCTTCTAATTGTAAGAAGCCTTCAAAACCAGAAATGCACAAGTTCTTTTTGGTTATGGAAGGATGTAGGAAGCATATGATTGACCATCAATGGATGAAAAATATGCTTAATTGGGATTTATACACTCATCCTAAGGCTGAAAGCTTTGGGCTCACCACTCCATATCTAGAAAAAAACAGATTATCCTATGAATGGAAAGAATACATGCAAAAGAACAATGTTTGTTTGCCTTTTAATGAATGGAAAAAGAAAAGAAAATATAGATGTAAAAATGGTAGATGTTGAATCATCTTCAACAAAACATTCTTGGACTACCACAGATGGCAGTAAAATTGAAACTTCTACCACCTTTCCTCCTTACAAAGGCATTATATTAGGATAAGCAAAGAATAGTGCTAAATCCATTCCATTGGTTTTAAAGGATGATGATGCCCTTGGCATTGATGGTAGAATACAAAATGCCAGTGAACAAATAAATTGGACAAATACAACAGTTAAAGGGCTAGGAATGAATTGTGTAAAGTCTATTGAAGTGAAAAAAGAATTTGGTAGTATACAAGTCTTTGTAAATAGTATAAACAAAACCTTAAATGATGTGAATTATTCCACTCCTATATTAAAAGGTTTTGTCAAAGAATCCTTAATAGAAGGTGTTGAAATGAATGTAGACATGGGAAAACAATCTACTCAGGAATGTATTGAAGATTTGTCTAAAATTTTTGATAAACTTCATATAGCTCCCAAAGAAAAACCAATACCTATTTCTTCTCTATTCAAGAGATCTATAAATATTCAACATCATGTTAAGCATCTTGTTAAATTTCCTTCTCTGTTTCTGAAAGAAATAGCTGAAGATAAATCTGAGCTAGTGATTATCTCCTCATTGTTTAAAGAAGCAGAGCAACCTGAAAGCTCAGAACCACATACGTTCCCTATCTATGAGCCTCTCCAAAGCCAATATACTAGGTATCTAGAACCTAATCTTAGTGGAAAGGGGAAACTTTCATAAACACATAACTTCCATCTTGAATCACATAGAGAATGGAATATTGACAATCTGATTGTTGCTCAGATTCGACAAATGATAGATCTTATGTTTACAGAATATAAACTTATGTGCCTAAGGGTAAAAAATGAAATAGAAGCTTGTAAATCTATCGTTCATTGCTTCACTGGAACTTTGTTGAGATGGTGGGAAACAAAGTCATCACGAGCATTAGTGGAAAAAATGGAAACTGAGATCTTGAAAGATGAAGGGGGAGATATTATTCACAATTTTAATGGAAATCCAAAAAGAAATATGATTGGGGCACTAACTTCATTTATATTATAACACAAATACCCTCTATCCTGCAGTTCTCCATGCTCCCAGCAAATAATCCAAATCTAATGTGGTTTTTCTAACAGATACCCAGAATCAAAAGTTATAACATCAGATTATTAAATGGGAAGACTTAAGTTTCCCAGAACATTGGGTTGTTGATAACCCAAAACCTCCAACAATGCAAAAGATCACTTCTGCTGATATACAAGAAGGATCACCATCTTTTGTAGTGTCCTTTCCTAGAAGATCTACAATAGATCGCAAAAGAATCGATTTAGCTTGCAAAGCACCATCCATGTATATTGATCCACAAATAGTAGATAATTCCAGTTCTTTTACACCATCTGTAAATTGCCCGCATATAGATCTATTTGAATATGTCCAGATCATAAATTTTTTATCTCTGCAAGTTATTTTCCCAAGCTACAATCAAAATATAAATGTCAGTAGCCTTGCTGATTTTGTCATACATCAAAACCACCATCCAAGAATAGGAGAATCTCCTCCTACAACTTTTCTCACTCTGTGTCCTAATCCTAAGTGTTCTGATATACCATTCCCTCATGATGTTTATCATGTGAGCTTCCATCTTTAGAAAATGAAGATCCTCGTCTCAAATACATGTCTAGAAAAATGCATCCTGCTGGTATGTCGCACTATGGTCTAGGATATTTGGAACAACTTGATGAGATAATCCCTCAATCTAGATTTAACAACTTTGTGCCTCTTGATTGTAAGAAGCCTTCAAAATTAGAAATGCAGAAGTTCTTTTCGGTTATGGGAGGATTTAGGAACCATACAATTGACCATCAATGGATGAAAAATATGCTTAATTGGGGTTTATACACTCGTCGTGAGGCTGAAAGCTTTGACCTCACCACTCCATATCCATAAAAAAACACATTATCCTATGAATAGAAAGCATACATGAAAAAGAACAATGTTTGGTTGTCTTTTTTATGAATGGAAAAAGAAGCAAGAAAATATAGATGTACAAACGGCAGATGCTGAATCATCTTCAGAAAAACATTCTTGGACTGCCATAGGTGGCAGTAAAATTGAAACTTCTACCACCTTCCCTCATTACAAAGGCATTGTATTAGGAGAAGCACAGAACAAAGCTAAATCCATTCCATTGGTTTTAAAGGATGATAATGCCCTTGGCATTGATGGTAGAATACAAAAATCCAGTGAACAAATAAATTAGACAAATACAATAGTTAAAGGGCTAGAAATGAATTGTGCAAAGTCTGTTGAAGTGAGAAAAGAATTTGGTAGTATACAAGTCTCTATAAATGGTATAAACAGAACCTTAGATGATGTGAAATATTCCACTTCTGTATTAAAAGGTTTTGTCAAAGAATCCTTAACAAGGATAGAAGGTGTTGAAAGGAAAGTAGACATGGGAAAACAATCTACTCAGGAATCTAATGAAGAACTATCTAAAAAATTTGATAAAATTCAGATAGCTCCCAAAGAAAAATCAATTCATGTTTCTTATCTATTCAAGAAACCTGTAAATATTCAACAACTTGTTAAGCCCATTGATAAATTTCCTTCTCTGTTTCCTAAAGAAATAGTCGAAGAGAAATCTGAGCCAATGACTATCTCCTCATTGTTTAAAGAAGCAAAGGAACCTAAAAGCTCAGAACTACATTTGTTTCCTATCTATGAGCCTTTGCAAAGCCAATATACTAGGTATCCAGCACCTGCTCTCAATGGAAGGGGGGAACTTCCATAAACACATAGCTTCCATCCTGAATAATATAGAGAATGGAATATTGACAATCTAAGTGTTGATTAGATTCAAAAAATGATAGATCTTATGTTTACACAATACAAGCTTACGTGCCTAAAGGGAAAAAATGAAATAAAAGATTGTAAATAATTGGTTTAGTGCTTCACTAGAACTTTGTTGAGATGGTGGGAAACAGAGTAATCACCAGCATTAGTGGTGAAAATGGAAAATGAGATCCTGAAAGATGAAGGGGGAGATATTATTCGCAATTCTAATGGAAATCCACAAAGCAATATGATTGGGGCACTAAATTCATTTATTTTAGAACATTGGTGTGGAGGAGAACTTGAACTTTCCAATAAGCATGAGATAATTCTCATGAATATTAAATGCAATAAATTGTCCCATTAGGAAGATTTTCATAAAGACTGGATTCAAAGAATATATGAGCTTAAAGATAGCAAAAATCTCTTGTGGAAGCAAATCTACTTAGCGACATTACCTTCAAAATTTGTAGATTATCTATGACAACAAGATGCTTTTCACTTGCCTTTTGAATCCTTTACTTGGGGAGAAATATACAGCATAATAACAATAGTTCTGGTAAATTTATGCACTAGTATGAAATTTAATAAATCTCTGTAGAAAATGTCAAGATTACTAGACAATAAATCCATCTGTAACAAGTATGGCCTCACTATAGATGACCCCATGGTAAAAAGAAGAAAATCTAAAAAGAAGGCCAAGAAAGAAAAAATACAAGAATGTAGAAAATATCCACAGAGGAAAAGAAAAGGGACAAGGAAAGGATACTATAAATATGTGCCAAAAACACATTACTATGAACTAAAGGATATTCATCTATAGACACAGAAGAAAGATCAATGGAATAAATTGATTTGTTGGCTTTGTGGCCAACCTAGACATAGCTCCAATCGTTGTCCTCTAGTGGAAGAATCTAAGAGAGATAGAGGAAATAAATCATTTGACACTCCAAAGAAGAAAAGAACAGTAAAAACAGAAGGCATGGTGCCAATCCTGTGTTATAAATGTGGTTCTAAAAGTCACAAATCTGAAAATTGTCGAAACATCTCATTTGAAGAGTAGATACAATAATGGAAACTCTATTCAACATCTGAATCATCTGAAATTTATTCTTCAGAATGCTCTGATAAAGAATTAAACATGCATAGGAATGATTGTGACTATACTGATTCAGGCAACTGGGAGTGTGAATCAAGCATTGAATCATAAATCTCATCTGATGAAGACTTTGTTTCTCAGATAAAGGAGAAAGTTCTCATGGCACAAACCATGGAAGATCCAGAAACAAAGCTACTTGCCTAAATTAGAACATTAGGAGAAGGAGAGATGAAAGAAAAGTTACTTGAAACTTTTCTAAGCACAATGCACAAAAATCAGGGGTGCAGTAGCAAGACTGCCACTAAAACTGAACCAAAGACATTATTCATTGATGCCTCATTTGAAAGAAATACAAGATCTTTCCAGAGAAGCCAACAAAAATCTAAAGACAAAGCCCTCACATTATGAGAAGTCAGCCAGAGATCCATCATCTCAAAAAAGAAATTGTCTCTCTAAAAGAACAGGTCTCTAAGTTAGAAAAAGGGAAGAAACCTCAGGATGCATATGATGTATACTACACTAACCCAAATATTTAAATACTTGAAGGAAAAAGGATGATACTAAGGGTTTCGCCTACATGAGAGTAATGGCTATCCAGTATTAGCAACATCATGTTATGTTAGATATATGTATAAACAATGAAATATTTTTTCTAAGAACACTTATTAACTCCGGGGGCAGATGTCAATATTTTGAACTAAAAAATAATACCTGCAAAGTACTGGGTAAAATCCTTTATACAAATGATTGGGTTAGGAAACAAAGATCTACTGTATGAAGTCCCTCGGGCCTCTATCTTCTTTAAACAACACTGCATCAAATTAAAATTTTTTGTTGCAAACATTCTTATTGATTGTAATTTGGGGAATGTATTTTTAGCAGTTGTAGAGCCACATGGATCAGCCGGATTGAAAAATGGCAAGGCTAGTTATTTTATATCTATACCAAGCTTAGATGGAAAATTACAAACAATCAAGTTACCCTTTGTCTCTACTCCAAAAGTGTCTACCATGGTACAAGCAATGCAGCAAATTGAAAAAGAAAAAAATGAAATTGAAGAGCTCAAAGAGCTAAAGACAACGATAAAGATAGGATACTATCTTCAAATGCTTATAATTAAACAAAGGATCTCAATTCTAAGATCTCAGATAGAAAACAAGGACATTGTGCTGAAGAACCAAATGCATTTTGGCATAGAAAACATCATTGTGTCGAATTTCCCTACAAAGATGAGTATGAAGGGAAACCTTACAAGATCAGAGCAATCCCTATGAGCAAAGAATATAGAGATCTCTTTCAAAAAGAGATAGAAAGCCTCCTAGAAAGAAGATTGATCAGAGGATCTAGTAGTCCTTGGAGCTGCTATGGTTTTTATGTTAATAAACATTTAGAATAGTTAAAAGATATCCCAAGACTAGTCATAAACTACAAACCTCTGAATACTATCCTCTCAGATGATAGTTATCCCATTCCTCATAAAGGAAATCTGCTAGCAAAAATAGCAGGGGCTAAAGTATTTTCTAAATTTTATATGAAATCAGGATTTTGGCAGGTGGCAATAAATGAAGATGATAAATTTAGGACAACTTTCAGTGTCCCGGCAGGACACTATGAATGGAACGTCATGCCTTTTGGATTAAAGCGTGCCCCCTCCAAATTCCATAAGCTTACGGACGATATTTTCAAACCATATTTTGATTGGTTACTAGTATACATTGATGATATACTTATATTTTCCAAAAACGTCCATGATCACTTTAAGCATGTCCAAAAATTTATACAACTTGTCAAAACCAATGGACCAGTTCTTAAAAAGAAAAATATTGAGTTATTTCACACAAGTATTAAGTTTCTTCACCATACAATTAACTATGGGCAGATCACTCTACAAAAATATGCTCTGGAATTTGTTGATAAATTTCCAGATATTATCACAGATAAAATTCAATTACAGAGATTCTTAGAATGTTTAAACTATGTGAGCATCTTTTACAAAGACTGTGCCAAAGACATCATTACTCAACAAAATACTGCAAAAACATCCAGAACCCTGGAATCAAGCCCACACAAAAGTTGCCAGAAGAATTAAAACACAAGTGAAAACTCTTCCTATTCTTCATATCACTAATGAAGATTCTTTAAAAATTGTTGAAATAGATGCCAACAACGAAGGGTGGGGAGGAATTCCGAAGAAAAGGAAAGAAGGAGAAGAACAAATAGTTTAGTTTGTCTCAGGGACTTGGAGTCCACCTAAGAAAAATTATTCTACTATAGAAAAATAGGTTAAAGCAGCATGGGACTGCATTGATAAATTTGATATCCACCTAATACACAAAAAGTTTCTCTTAAGGACTGTTGCCTGTGCATTGAAGAAAGTACTTAGTAAAGCTATAAAGAAAGCAGGAGAAGCTAAGTTCATAAGGTGGCAGGCTGTATTTGCAAATTTTGACTTTGAATTCGAACACATCAAAGGAGAAAAAAATTGTCTACCTGACTTCCTAAGCAGAGAATATTTAAGTCAAAACAACACTGCCATGGTAATTATAACAGAATGGGATGCTTCCCAACATACAGAGACTCTTAGAAGTATTTCTGAAACACAAAACTGGGAAGAATACTATTCCAAATGGAAACCAACATGGCAACTAAGAAACACAAAAGGGCTTGATGCAAATTTTCAACCTCATTTTGGCATTTAGCACTTAGTACCTGAAAGGAAAGTCTGCCCCAAAGGTAGAAAATGGATACACAACATGGTGTATCAAAGAAGTATGTTGGCTGCCCATTTGGCTAAAGAATCCCTAAGCAAATATTTTAGAGATATCAATATGATTTGGATAGAAGGAAGCAACCAGAGAAGAGTATTCAACAAATATCTTGCCATAAACTAGACCAGATGGCCGAGGTGGTACGACATGACAGAAATGTGGCCACAGGGTGATCCAAGCATTATCTTTCTGAACACCATTTACAACCTTTAAGACTACAAAACATTGTGCTGGGACATCATGAATATATATGGACAAAACGAAACTCACTACACAAAAGTAAAATTCGAGGCCACATGAACCACACAAATACAATGGAAATGTGAATGGCTTCAACAATAGTGGAACAATTTTGGCCTCAGCAAGACTGCTATAAATCCTCTCTTCTTCCAGCATGACTTCTAGCCAGATTGCGACACTCGTGGATTCTTAACATAATGTTGGCGTTCTCCATGTAAAATTGTAGGAGATGTCAATAATTATCAAGATAGTCAAATTATTGGTTACTTTATGAAAAGATAACATGAATGGTTAGTCATGACCAAGATTAAACACCAAATCATCTTAAGAAAGCCTATGATTGTACGAAGAATTTATACAAAGGCTTGGGATTCTCTTAGATATTGTTAGATAAGATTTCCAGAGGACTAATGGTTCTCGTGGGTTTGTCCTTAAAGCTTCCACAATGTAATAATGATGTCTAGCCACAAGATTAAATGTGACTAGTTTTCTCATGGGATTTTCTATTTAAAATCATCCACTCTATAAAAGTTATTTACAATACAATATTTTTCGTGGGATTTGTTCAAATCATCCACAGTGTAACCTTGTACGAAGATTCTTCAGTCACGAGACTCAGAGCACTTCTCCGACTTTTGGTGAGGTTTGAGCCACATCTCTTCGACTGACAAAAAATAGTACTAAATTTGTATGCTTGACTATCAGATGATTGTCCCCTCATTTTTCCTATATAAGAAAGGAGTAAGGCTCATTATGGAGCAGTTAGAGTAGAGTGAGAGTGTGAGTTTTGGTTATGAGTTTTGAGTCTGAGGGGGAAGATTTTGCTTTCATCTCTTTAGAGTCGGATCTGAGAACCCTGCGCATCGGAGTGAGAGCTCTGGTGAGAACCTAAAGTGGCCAGATTCTTTAGATATGTACATATATAGTGTTTATAAGATGTTGTAATACATAGTTGTTAGGTTAATAACTCCTTCATAGTTATGATTGAAATATTTCTTATTTCTGATTCTATGTTAATAACTCCTTCATAGTTATCATTGAATTATTTCTTATTTCTGTTCGAGATGTAGATATGTACATATAGACTATTTATAAGATGGTGTAAGACATAGTTGTTTATTGTTTGTTTAATTTTTTGGAAGATGCAGATATGTAGAAGCGTAGTTTTTTTGGGTTATCGCATTAGGTTACATGACAACATTTTTCTCCCTTGAAATTATAAATCACCTCTTAACACAACCAACTTTCAATAGAGTAATGTTTTATATTCATTTCTAATTAATACAAGTCAATAATTTTCTAAATTTAATTTCTAATTTATTAATATTTTTTCAAACAAGTAATCCATAAACATAAGTAATTTTATTTTTTCCATTAAAAATTAATTAAGTAATTTTTTTAAAACTTTTTCAACAATAATCAAAAGTACATATTTCTTATATTTATAACTCAATAATAACGATAAGTAAATATTTGTTATTATTTTAGTAATTTATGATAAAATTAATAAGATATATATTTTAAAAATCCAATTTAAAGTATAATTTAAATTTACTTAAAGTATTTTTTTGTGAAGGTTTGACTGTTTGATTTCTTAAAAAAAAAACATTATTTAGAGAGTGCTTTTTCTTACTAGTCTACCAGAAGGAAAACTAGACGAATAAAACAGGTTCAATATCTTAAGATTGCATATTTTATGCCCAACCATGGCTCAAACAATATAAAAAGACTGAAAAGGCTATAGGACACACCGTGGCACACTGGCCTATTCTATCTAGGAAAAAATTACAAATGTGGGACATGCCTGAACTATCAACAAGAGTCATATCTAGATATTGGAGGGAACAAAAAATGCTACCATTTACTTTGAGTTGATTGAACAAACTATGCATGCAAGTGGATACATAGTAACTTGAGCCATTCACATTAGGCCGATGCATTCCTACTAGGAAGAAAACGTTGCAAGCCATTCCTCCAATTCTGAAGTACGGTTGTTGTAAATTTCACAAGAACTCACAAAGGGAATGCTCCACTAAGACCA
Source organism: Pinus taeda (assembly GCA_000404065.3). Taxonomy (NCBI): domain Eukaryota; kingdom Viridiplantae; phylum Streptophyta; class Pinopsida; order Pinales; family Pinaceae; genus Pinus; species Pinus taeda. The sequence goes on from APFE031380889.1 coordinate 19,300, forward strand.
TAATTTTCTGTCTCCATGCATGGATATGATGGTTTCCTTTTTGTAGTTTGCATGGCCATGCGTATTGAGGCTTCTTTGTCATTCCCAACGTGGCTCGCAAATGGAATCCAAAATTGGAGCCCCGACCACCCATGGCTAATGACCACCCTACCACGCTATTCTTTGAGCTGACACCAAATGAAAGTCGGAGAGTAACTTCAAGATGATTGGAATTACCTAACAGTTGCTAGTTGGAAATCAAACAGATTCCCCAAGGAATTGCGAGCAAGAGGGCAATAGCCCACCATGGTGAAAAAAACACAAGAAAGATTACCATTACAACGGTGAGATTGTAGCCTATCCTCATAGCATCAGTCTGAGTAGAAAACTTGAGAGTAGCATCCTAGTATAAGAGCCCTAACCACCATTCTACCAAAATGGACAGGGAACCTAAGACCTTATATGAGTAGAAGAAAGTACAAGAAAGGCTTTGCGCTAGCTGAATCATTACATGTAAGAAGACAGGTTGAGTCCCACCCAAAAAAAATCCATGGAAATATAATCAGTAGAAGAGGACTCATTAATAATTCAAATGAAATCCCAATATCCCATTGCTGTGATACCCAATGCACACATATCGTTACCCTAGATAATGGATGCATAATTGCAGAGATAACGACTGGCATGGGAAACAAAAGCCTGCATATTGAAGCTTTCAACAAAGGTGGCCACGGTCCCTTTTGTACACAGAGGACTATCTAAAGGAGGCTTGTCACAACGATCTATACTGCCAAGCACACAGGAGGGAATTTCATGCCATAATTCGAAGCCATAATGAAACAACTAACCTGATGCTACTCACACACCAAACCTAATGGTAACCACTTCTTAAAGATTGATATTTCGTAATGTTGATTATACCAATGCTCATGGAAGGTCCGATGACTTTCGATTATAGATTATATATTGATGAGAATGACATCACATGGAATCGTCACTCACAATGGAGGTCTTTTTTCAATTTTAAAAAAGATTTATTTTTTAAATAAAATTGTGTTATTATTATTACTATTAATTAAATAGTCTAAAATTAGCAAATAATTTTTATATTTAATTTTAATTCAAATATATATATTGGCATGGTAGTGTTGAAATTGATGTCAATAAGCTCTTGTTGCTTCTCGTCATATGCATGCCTCATGAGTGCTTGGTGTTGTATATTTGGTAATAGTCTTGTTAGTTGGCATTGATGTCAACATACCTATGACTAGACCTAGTGGAGATGATGTTGAGGCCACAGAGGGGATGACTTCAGAACATGTTGTGTTGGTTGGAGATGTTGCTGCTACAAGTGGTTGGAGTGTTGCTCTAGATGTTGGATATGTCTCTTCATGTCCTGGACAAATTGCATGTGCTGATACACGTGTGAGATGCCATTGCTTGAGTTGGAGGTACCTCTATGAGTGTTCGAGAAAGTTGAATTCCATGATCATATTGTTGTAAGTTTTGAGGTTGCTACTACAAGGAATATAGATGTTGCTACAAGTCCTGGAGGCATTTAGAGATGTTATGGTTGCTACTTGAGGAATTGGAGGTGTTCGTGTTGGTGCTATAGTTGGTAGAATAGGTCTATCATGTCACTGACTTGTTCTTGGCCTATTTCATCATTTGGATACCTGTTATAGAGGCTTGGAGGAGTGTTCAAGTGATGGGGAAGATGATGGAATATGTGGAAGAGGTTCAAAGTTGAGAGGTTGATGATTTTACTGAGATTTAGCCTTAGTCACATGCAAAGAGGCATATGGGAGCAGTTGAAAGGCTCTAGTCACATGGAGGTAAGCCAACATGAGCAGTTATAGCCCAAGTCGATTTCAGACTCTATCAAGGGTGCGACAGGAGGATTTCCTAAGATTTACTTGACATGTCTCGTGTTGTTGAACTAAATTTTGGTTTATGGTGACATCTTTGATCAGAAATTTTTGGTTTATGGTTGAAAACGTTCGTGGGACCTCCAGAAGTTGATTAAAGTTGAAAATATAGAAAGGCTAGTGGAGTTAGTGGTTGATTGGTTCAATGAGGTGAACATGGATCAAATCAACCATATGAACAAGATTGTTAAGCTCAGTAGTTCTGTGTAATTATTGGGTTAAGCACTTGAATTCATCCATATATTGGAGAAAGCACATTATTACTATGGTTTGTTTTTGAATGTGTGTAGAGTGAAAGTGAGCTTGGTGAAAACCTTGCAAACTATGTGAGCCTTAGTATGTAGATTTTATGTATCAGTTTGTAGTTGTAGCAACAAATAATTAAATTTTGTTTTCAGTCATTATCCTACGTAGTGATTGAGGTTTTGATGTGTGGTTTGGAGTAGTGTTTTTAGGAGATTGTATTGCTTCTTGTGGAGTATTGGTGTTTGGTGTGTTTTATGCAGAGTTGTGAGCTTTGATTATATGTTGTTGTAGTACTCATTTGAGTAAGTTATAGGAGTCTAGTCTGAAAATATATGAAACAAGCCTCACATGGAGGAAGTGAAGGTGTGGATGCTTTGAGTAGAGAATGACTTGGCATATTCTGTAGAAGGAAGATATTTCTCAATCCAATTGTGATCGGATAGGCCAATGGTAGTTGGGCAAGGATCAACTGATTGTGGAAGCCTTTAGCGGATGGTGGTGTATGGATCTAGGAGGTTGTCTGCCTGATAGTGCTAGCATACCATGAAATAACTTGAGTCTTCCATTTCTTGGGATTTAGCAGATCCATGTATAATTTGTTTGAAAAATGAAAAAAAGATTTGAACAATGCATGAGCAATAAGGTGGTTTTTTTCCCAGGATGTGTTTTCCACGAGAAACACTTGTGTCGATTGTGTGATTTCATTCATTTTTTATGTATGTTTCTTGCACTAAGCTCTAATTATATCTTTTTGTTTATGCACGTTAAATATGAGATAATTGGAGAAAATTTGTATGATTTCTTATACTACTAATTCACCTTCATCCTCTCACTAGTGATCTAGTTTCCAACAATTGGTATCAAAGTAGGGCTTCTCAATTCATCTTGTTTGCTGGAGAGTGGATCTTTGATATTTCGTCAACATTTTTGCTAATTTTATGAAATGGATCAACAAGGTATTTTAATACTTCATAAAGGTAAATTTACAATTTGGAGAGACAATTTGGAATCATATTTGGTGTGTGTTAATGTAGATATTTTGCTATCATTTGAATATGGAGCTAAAGATAAATCTAATGATTTATATAAAATGATTATTTTTAATAGAATTTCAAAATATGATAGCATGCATAAGAGAATTGTGAGATTTCCCAAAAAATGGTGGATAGGTTGGAGAATTTGTATCTTGGAGGGAAATTAAATTTTTCTAGATTTGGAGAAAACAACAAAGGATTCTACTTTTATTGCAGTAACTAATCAATCCTCCTCACAAGTAGAGGAAGGAACAAGTGATTGCAATGACAGATTGAGCATCAACTACAAAAATGATGAGCAATCCATGATCATGGCAATAGAATCAGAGATTCAAAGTCTCATTGCTGAAAATAAAGAGTTGCAAGATAAATGTCAGAAATTAAAGGGTGAAACAATTTCTGCAAGATAAGAAGTAGAGAGCCTCAAAACTAGTGCTCAAGAATCTACACAAAAATAAAAAATTGTTGTAGCACCTGGTTACAACAAAAATTATGAGATCCATAAGTCATGCAAGAAACAACAAAATAAGAGGATGTCCAAGAAGAATAATAGAATTGAGAAGTGTTATAATCGTGGTGTTTATGGTCACATAGGAGCAAGTTTCAACAATGGAAAAATCAAATTCTTTCATCAGAAGGAGAAGCCACAAGAGAAGTGTTGAAGCCCAAAATTGTCTCTTTTGGACAACATTATTACTCTTCATCCTCCTTCTTTTTTACTGTAATAACTCTAATTGAGCATCATTTTACAAGGTTCATGGCAATAAAATGTACTTAAACATCTTTATTTCATAATTTTAATTGTTATTTATCATTTAATTCAATATTTTCATAACTCACTGAATTGCATCAATTCTGCATCTAATGACTGATTATGAAACACAGTTGAAGGTTTGATGGGTTCCAGAACTCCTGCCGAGGAACGAGACATATGGGAAGGTGGCTAATAGTTGGTTGTTAGGTGGTTAAATCCCTCTTGATAACAAGAGTGATCTCCCTATATCCTAAAGGAAACTAGAAACTAACATACACATGAATAGCTCTTTCCCTAAGCTTACTTCATTTGAATTATGAGTATAAAAGACATGAATAAGCTTCTCACCTATTTTCTAAATGGTTGATGAATATCCCCACTTTTCTCGATGTAGCTTCTCAATTCTTAAGAAGACCAGGAACCACAAACATAAGAAATATCAAAGGCATATGCAACATAACAATTCAAACAAGCTTAATCTAATGATCAAGGAGATTATAAATTTAAATTTCCTAGTTATGATATGATAGATGAACTAAATAATGTTTGTATAAAATTTAATTTTTTACAAGCTATAAAATAAATACCAATATTTTCAAGTACAATCAAGGAGTTAAGTATTAAAAAAGTAGGAAGAAAAATAAAAGAAGTTGAAGTAATATAGTTAGTTGGGAAAATTGTAGATATCATGATGGGAAAAACAACCATTCAGAAATATCTACATCCATGAAGTCCCATTGTGAAAACACACATTAATTGTATTGAGATTCCAAATATATTGATTGATTTTGGAGAATCTATAAATATCATGACTAAATAAACTATGAATCAATTGAAACTTCTGAATCTTCACTATACACCTACACTATTGCAATTAAAAGATAGATCAGTTATGAAACCCTACGGTGTGTTAGAATATGTATTTCTAACCTTATATTCTTGGGAATATATTGTTTACTTCATGATCTTAACACCGAAGAATAATCTAGGAGGACACCCATTGATTCTAGATATTAGCTATAGTTGATGCTTTTATAAGTTGTAGATCTGGTGATATGCTTATCTCTAATGGAAATTCAAGAAAGAAATTCACATTATATCCTCCTACAAAAACAACAATATGAGTATAAAGTGAATTATGGATAGATGATGATAATGAAAATTTTGATATACAACCAATTTTTGCTACTTCACATATAGATGAAGAATGTCAGATTTTAAATTTAATGGAAAATAATGAATCTTCCTCATGTTGTGAACAAAATCAAAATTTTCAAGAACAATGTAATATTGAATATCTATCATGTCATGAAATGGCTTTACATTATATGGAGAAATTCGACAATTCTTTAATAGAAAATTTTCCAGGGAAAACTTTGAATATTAATGATAGTCTAGAAGAATCTCAAAAGAAATAATTAGTGAAGATGTTACAAGAACATTCCTCTTCTTATGAATGGAAATACAATTATGTGAAATTAATTGATCGTAACACTTGTATGCATCATATTTATATTGGAGTAAATTCCAGACCAATCTGAGAACTCTAGAGGAGGATGAATCCAAATCTAAGTGAAATTGTTAAGGAAGAACTACAAAAGTGTTAAATGTGAATTTCATTTATCCAATATTAGACAACAAGGGGGTCTCACCATTGGTAATTCTTCTGAAAAAGAATGGAAAATGGAAACTATGCATTGACTATAGGGAATTGAATAAATCTACTTTAAAATATCATTTTCCACTTCCTTTATAGATCAAGTCCTTGATACATTGGCAGGGGAAAAAACATTTTTAATTCTTGGATGGTTTTAGTTGATATAAAAAATGCGAGTAGCTACAAAAGATAAAGATAAAATAATATTTACCTATCTTTGGGGAACTTATTCTTATTGAGTACCTCCTTTTGGGTTATGTAATACACTTGCAACATTAGAAAGGGAAGTTTTACGCATTTTTTTATAATCTAATTCATGATTGTGTGGAAGTTTACATGGATGATTTCACTGTCTATGGAAACTCTTTTGAAGAAAAAAAAAATTGGAAAAAATTCTCATTAGGTGTAAATAAGAAAATCTCTTATTAAGCCATGAAAAGTGTTTTATGATGTTTAGTGCGGGAATAGTTTTGGGACATCATATTTCAGGAAATGAAATTAAAGTAGATGCATCCAAGGTGGAAATCATTTCTAGATTATCAGTTCCTACTTTTCAAAGGTATGTTGGAGGTTTTCATGGTTTTACTGGCTATTATAAAATATTTATAAAAAAACTTTACGAAGATAGTCTCTCCCCTTTTCAAATTGCTTAACAAATATTGTGAATTCATCTAGAATTTTGAATGCCAGGAAGTCTTTGAAACATTGAAAGAAAACATTTCTGAAGCACTCATTTTAAGAGCACAAAACTGGAAACTACCTTTTCACATTTCGACTCATGCCTCGGATACGACTTTAGGAGTTGTATTAGGACATAAAATTTTTACTCCTTATGCCATTTACTCTATAAGAAAAAATATGACCCCTGCAAAGTTCAATTGCATTGTAACAGAAAAGGAGTTTTTAGTTGTTGTACATGTCATCAATAAATTCATACATTATATCACTGGTTATGAAACCTTCATTCACATATATCATTTTGCAATTAGATATTTAATGAATAAAACAATTACTAATGGAAGAATTACAAGATGGTTATTGTTATTATAAGAATTCAATATTACTATTTTGGATAGACTTTCAGAGGAAAACACAAATGTTGATTTTCTATCTAGAATCAAAAATCATAATAAATAGGTTCCTATAGAAGATCATTTACCTTATGAATATATTTTTGTAGTATCTATTAAACCTTCTTGGTTTTAAGGTATTTCTGACTATTTGGACATAGGTAAGTTACCTTGATATTTCTCTCTTCGATAAAAAAAGAAGGTTATTCAAACTAGTGCATCTTATTCATGGATAAATGAAGAATTGTAAAAAACAAGACCTAACTTAATCATTCTAAGATGTGTTAGAGAGGATGAAGTACCTGAGATATTAAAAGTCTGTCATGATGAATATTGTGGAGGACATTTAGCTGATAAAACTATCTATAAAGTCCTTCTCTTAGGATATTGTTGGCCTTCTCTTTTTAAGGATGCCAAAGAATATGTTAATAGATGTGACAATTATCAAAGAATGGGAAAGCTTGTATTTTCAGATGAAATGCCTCTACAACCCCAGGTACTTATTGAACCTTTTGAGAAATGAGCTCTGGATTTTGTTGATTTGATCAGTATAACATCAAGGTTCATTCTTTTTTGTATAGATTATCTCACAAAATGGGTAGAATCTAAATCACTTCCTTTTGATAATGAAAATGTTGTAGTTTCAATTTTTTAAGGCGATTTTCACTCATTTTGGTGTCCCTAGGGAAATTGTGACAGATCAAGGTACTCAATTTAGATCCAAGTTGGTACAAAATATAATGGAGGAATAGAAAATCAAACAATGAAAATCTACTCCATATCATCCATAAGAAAATGGACAAGTTGAATATATCAGTAAAGTAATTGAAGCAATTCTTACCAAGACTTTGCATTTGCATAGAACGAATTGGGCAGAAAATCTTACAGAAGATTTATGGGATATCATACCACATGGAGAAACACAATAGGACACACTCATTATGAACTTGGTTATGGAAATCAAGTCTTTCTTCCTATTGAGTTCCATATAAAGACTTTTAAAATAACTGTTGGGTTGTGTTATATTCTTTCCATGGCTAACCTACGTAGTGAACCGGGGGGTGGAGCCCCCCCTTTGTTGCGCCAATTGTGCAATGGGGGGATCACAGGGGGGGTTTGAGAGAGGCGGGTAGCCCCCCTCTAAGGGGTCTAGGGCAGCGCCCCGGGAAGAATATTTTTGGACCCTATATTAGGTTGGGCAAACCTACCTATGGTTTTTGGTCCATGGTTTTGGACGCGATGGTTTTCGGTCCATGGTATTGGATGCTTCGGCATGTATAAATATGTATTCTAACATTGAAAGGAATGTAGTGAAAAATCAAGCTGGTAGTCTTGGTTTTGGGATCTAGTGGGAAATCTCTATGTATATGTGTTTTATGTGTTATGCTCTCACATTTTTACTTTTCCTATGATTTAGAATTCGTATGTAGGTAATTTCTGTACGGGGTTAAAACCTACAATAACAAGCAAATTAGGTCTTGATCTATTGGAAGCCCAAAGACAAAATGGAGCAATTGAATGAACTTGATGATATATGACAAGATGATATTCATAGAACAAATATAGTCTAACAACAAAAATTTAGGTGGCATGATAAGTTTATCAAAGAAAGAAATTTCTAGTCTGGTGATTAGACATTACTTTTTGATTCAAAGTTTAAAGATTTTCAAGGAAAATTTCAAACTCATTGGCTTGATCCTTATGATATTGAAATTGACTGTGTTGATGGAGCAGTTAGAATTAGAACCATTGATGAAGAAAAAGTAACCTTCCTTGTAAATGGTCATAGATTATGAATATATCATAAACCATCAACAAAGGAAGAGTTCATAAGAAATATGCAAAATAATCTTGATTTGAAGTTGGTCAAAGAAGATTATTTCTCCTCTCCAACTTAGCCTTCTACTTTCTTTTGCAAAAAAAGAAATGAAAATATTTTTTTCGTATAAACATGAAAACCAATATTGTTGGCATGTTTATACAGAAAATATTAGTTGAAAATAAGAATTCTTGGAAGCATAGATTTTCATTTTAATTTTGTATTCTTGTGCCTTTGCTTTTCATTCCTATTTTGAAAAATAATAAAGCTACAAAATTATGAATAATATCCATCTCTCATGGAATTGCGTAGTTGAAATGACAGATTAGAACCAGGGAAAATGAAAATCATGGAAAAATAAATTTGAATGAAGTTCACAACTAAAGCAACCTGGGTAAAACATACAAAAGGAAAAATCCATGCTCATTTTTTCCATGTACTCATGATATTTCATGTTTTCGGAATGTATTGATGAGACCACCTTTATGTGTAGATGTAAAAGAGATGTAATATCATTGTTTCATTTTTGGGCACATTACTTATGGAGTTAACCATAGTGTCTAGCATGTCTTCTCATTTACTATGTATGGGTCAATAGATGTCCAAGTCATGTTTCATAATGTATATCTTTGATGTAGCCCCACTTTATTGGGTGTGTGGTGTAAAACTTGGGTCCTTATAGTCATGGTTGGTGATAGGTGTAAAGGAGTCATATGTTAGTCATATGTACTTGTCACAGTCATGTAATTTCTCCATGAAGCATTATTTTGTAATGTATTGTATATCATGTCCAAAGTCAGTGAGATTCATGGGTCATGAGGAGTAGGCTCTTGTGCTTGGAAAGGAGGCTTACTGCAGCGACAAAGGTGTTGCTTCAATAGGAATAGTGTTGATTACAACTCCATTACATTCTTAGGGCAAGCATGTTTCACTCCTCAGTGCTCAAATTGCATTTGCTAGTGGTTTGGTAGATGGATTCCTTATTTTTATATGCTTATCTTCTAGAGGATACTTCTTGGTTTGCATTAGTACGGTGTTGTCTATGAAAAGGGGAGTCTTCCTTTCTTTTGACACATTATTGGCATTGTTCTTCATTGTTGATATGGCCCTTTTCCATTGATGTCAAAGAGGGAGATATTTAGATGGTTAGGGGTCAGCCTCACATGTTGTATTGAAGTTGATATCAATGCCAAAAGGGGGAGTTTGTTAGCATTGATTTCAACAAGCTCTTGGTGTTGTTGATCATATGCATGTGTGATGAGAACTTGGTATTGGATGTTTGGTAATGGTCTTGTTAGTTGGAATGGATGTCAACATGCCTATGATTATACTTAGTACAAATGATGTTATGGTTGCTAAGGAGATGGCTTCCAAACATGTGTTGTTGGTTGGAGATGCTCTTATTGCAGGTGATTGGGGTGCTTCTCTAGATTTTTCTTATGTCTCTTCATGTCTTGGAGACATTGCATGTGCTGCTATATGTGTGAGATGTGGTTTCCTATGTTGGATGTGCTTGTACTAATCTTATAGACATTTGGGTGCCTTGATGTTGTTGTTGTAGGTGTTGAGGCTACTGCTACAGGGGATAGAGATGTTGCTATGGGTCCTGGAGTTGTTTAGAGATGTTTTCATTGTTGCTTGAAGAGCTAGACGTGTTGGTATTGTTGCTACAATTGGAAAAATAGGTCTACCATGTAACTAACTTGTTCCTCACTTATTTCATCAGTTGCATACTTGTCACAAAGGCTTGGAAAAGAGTTTAGGTGTTGGAGAAGATGATGGAACATGTGGCAAATGTTTAAAGCTGAGAGGTTAATGATTATACTGAGCTTCGGCCCCAATTGCATGTACAGAGGCCTAAGGGAGTTTTTGGAAGGATCCAGTCGCATGGAGGCTAGCCTATGGGACTATTTATAGCCCCAGTCAATTGCACACTATGTCAATGGAGTGAATGGAGGATTTCTTGAGATTTACTATGCATTTCTCATGCTATTGAACTAGAATTTAGTTAATGGTGACATCCTTGATCACAAATTTTTGATTTATTGTTTGAAAAGTTCATGGGATCTCCAAAAGCTAATTGAGGTTGAAAATATCGAAAAGCATAATGGAGTTAGTGGTTGATTTAGTCAATGAGCTGAATTTGGTTCAAATCAAGCATATGAACGGGATTTCTGAGCTAGGTAATTTTTTTTAATTATTGAGTTAAGAACTTGAGTTCATCCATATATTAAGGAAAACCCATTGTTAGTATGGTTGGTTATTGAATGTGTGTTGAGTGAGAATGATCTTGGTGAAGAGCTTGCAAACTATGTAAGACTTACTATGCATATTTTTTGTATAAGTTTATAGTGGTAGAAACAGATAGCTGAAGTATATTTCACCCATTATACTAAGCAGTGTTTGAGGTGTTGATGTGTGGTTTAGAGTAGTGTTTTGAGGAGATTGTATCTATTCTTGTGGAGTACTTGGGTTTAGAGTTTTTGATTCATATTTGTGAGCTTTGATGATATGTTGCTTGCATGCTCATGTTGAGCAAGTTTTAGGAGTTAAGTCTAAAAATATATGAAACAAAGCTCACATAGAGGAACTCAAGGTGTGGAGGCTGTGAGTAGAGCATGACTTGGCGGATTTAGTAGAAGGAAGAGATTTGTCAATCCAATTGTGGTTGAATAGTCCAATGGTGGTTTGGCGAGGATCGACTAATTGTGGGAGCCTTCATCAGATGGTAGTTTCTAGATCCGAGAGAGAAATAATTTCCTATTTGATAATGCTAACATAATGTGAAAGAAGTTGAGTCTTCCAACTAATGGGAGTGAGTTGATCCATGTAAAATTTGTTCGACAAATTAATAAAAAAATTGAGCAAAGCAACAACAGTAGGGTTTCCTTTCACTCAGGATGGGTTTTCCACCAAAAACACTTGTGTCCATTGTGTGATTGCTTTCATGGTTTCTAATTTATGTTTGATGTACTAATCTCTATTTATGTGTTTTATTTTATGCATGTTAAAGATTAAATAATTGGAGAAAATTTGTGTGTGTTCACACTACTGATCCAACCCCCCTCTAAGTAGTGATCAAGTTTCCAACAATATATATATATATATGAGAGAGAGAGAGAGAGTGGAAAACCTATCATAACTCAATTGTCAAATTAGTAGCGATGACAACTATCATTTGGTTGTTGTCGGCAAATGCAAATTGATGCACCACTACCATTCAAGGAAAACTAGGTCACCTAACCATCCACAAGGAACCAAGATTTCAATTGTGGCACATGCCTTTTGGCCTTGGGCTATTAACGAACTCTTAGCCAAGCAAAAACAATTTTAGAGTATACTGTAAGCCCATTATATATATATATATATATATATCTATATATATATATATAATATATTATATATATATATATATATATATATATATATATATTATATATATATATTAAATAACCTATAAAGATGTAAATCATTTTAGCACCATATAGTCTAACTAGACACAAATTTTCTTGTCAATTTTCTTCAAAATCCAATAGATATTTTTAAAAATCATAAGTTTAAGTTGTTTAATGTTGCAAACATTAAATACTTTAAGAGTTTTTTAGGGTTCTTAACCCATTTAGAGAGTATTACCAAATTCTAACTACAAAACCATTTCATGTATTAATTAAACTAAACCTTTCCTATTAAATCAAATTAAAAATAAAACACAATTTCTTAGCATGCAAGTTGCAATGTAAAAAAAAATGGGATGAAATGAGGTGGATTGAGTTGGGTGGCCATACAAAAGGATAACATGGATCATGACAAAAAAAGGTAACTTGGCGCTTCAAGTCTAAAGATCTCTATAGATAAAGAAAATGTCTCAACACATGACTTTCAAGATTCATGAGGAGTAATTAACGTTATGGCACTGCAAGTCTTTAGAGATCACCATAGGAAAAGATAAGGTATTGTGGTACTACAGGTCTAAGAAACTCCATTGAAAATGACAATTTGGTGATGCAAGACATTGAAGATTTGTGACCAGTAATTTCCCTACAAGTCTTTGGAGATTCATAAGTTGTAAATGATTGGAAGACGCTTGTGGATTCTTGAACAAATGACCTAGGGAGGTCGTGTGAAATGGTGGACCTTTTTTTGTCAAGTTTCAAAATTTAAGGAAAAGTGGATGAGCTATCTAAGGCAATTAAGGGTCAAGGCTGGATTTTTGTATGTAGTAGAGACAAGAAATAAGTCACATATTTCCTTTCTATCCAGATTTGTGATGTAGACTTCTTGGCGATATTGGACTACAACTATTTTAAGGTTGGGGAACTTCTTTCCATTATAGTTTATAAACCATAAAAACTTGGTAATATAGACTTGTTCTTATTTTCTTGCTCTTATAGATTTGGGGTTGGATCTTCACTTTATTATGAATTTCAGGCTAGATTTTGATAGAATGTAATAGAGCTAGGCTTTTAGTTTGTTTGTGCTTCGACAACATTCACTGACTGTAACATTATGAGATCTCCTTGGAATAAAATTACCATGAATTTTGTTTGCAAAACACAAAATTTATTACTTCTATTTGCTTGACCTTTTTATGTAGTGTATTGGCCTTGTCAGTTATTATTTTTGTTATATTTCCACAATATTATTTAATTCTTAAATACTAAATCAATGTGTGCCATGTTCTTCATTTTCAAATAATTTTTTTTATAGGTCATAAATATGTAATATTATTTTTAAATAATAGTGCATATAACTAGTACGGTCATGTAAATTAAATAATTGGTAAATTTAGATAGGCATCAATCCATAATAAACATCAAAACACTTACTTCATCATATATCTCATGTTGCTAAAATGACGTATCATAATACTTACTTTATCATGGAGATTTTTATACTATAAATAGGTTGTATTACACTATCATTGCTTATCAATACCACATGAACAAATAGCTCATTTCATATGATGCCCATTCATATGACATTTTTTTTTAAATTAAATGAATCTAATTAAAAAGGAAAACAAATGTACAACTACTTTTAATTTGTGTCTATTATTAAGAATATTCTAAAATATTATATGTAAATTATACCATTAGGAGTTGGATTTTGGATTTCTCATTACCTTGTTATACATTTTTTTCCCATTTTGGGTTTTTATGCTTCTCATCAAAAAACATTATGTCTAAAAATTTTCCCTTCAAAAGTGTTGTTCTCATAATAAATTAACCATTCACCAATAAAGACTTGATTAGAAAATTAATTATTTAAAAGAAAATCCACATATTTATCATAAAGAAAAAAAAAAATTGACCAATGTTCTTTTTCTCTATGTGGCATCATTATAACTATTTAGTTTTGATAACCACATCATTTTTCACCTCCAACAAGGATGCAACCTTGTCAAATTACAATAGTCATTCAAGAAATAAATTTGAATATATCAAAATAGATTAGATTTATTAAACATATTCTAAATGTATTTTCTAATTAAATTTTTCCAAAATATAGTTAAAATATACTACAATTAGAAGAATAATTAATAAAATTTATTAAAATTCAAATTTTCAAAACAATAATTCATGTCATATTAGAAAAAAACATTTTAATTAAAAAATTTAAAAATCTTAATAAAAAAATTATATTATTAAATTTTTAAATGGAAAATTTTAAACGAAAACATAAGTGATAAAATAACCAAAAAAATTCTCTTATTTAATCTTGTATTTCTTCCTATGATCAATTTTCTAGTATGTGACCCTTTCTATTTATTGTTCATATTTTATAGTGAAAAAGTGTTTTGAAAATTTTTTACATGTTGCATAATTTTCCAATCAGAGAATGATTATCTCTTCATATTTGTTTTAAAAGAATGTCTTATTTTTAAATCTTATTTGTAATATGTTAAAGCAAAGAGAACTTATAAAACATTAAAAGGAAACTGCGGGTCTTGGTCAGGTCGTGCAAAGAAGGCCACACACATACACACCAAAGCTGCTTTCCTGTTATCCTAAGCTCTTGAGAATTCATGCTTAGGAATTGTGGTGGTTTGAAAAATCTTGTGCATTCTTGTTTCATGTAAGTTCAATTTAGCTCAGGTAAGTTGTTTGCACTGTCTAGATATGCATAGTTATAGTTGCTTTATAAACCTCTCTATGTTTTGGAATTGTTAAATTTATTAAATTTCAAATGGAATTTGTAAAAGGATAACATGACAAGAAACCCCAAATTAAAATGAAATGACCTTGCAATAAAACGGAAAACCTACTCCACCAAACCTGAGTACGTTAAAATAAGGCTCATTACTATATCAATGCCAGTAAAATAAGGCTCATTATTCCAACAACACCAACTCCATAACCATTAAAAGGGATAGATAGATATGATTGTAATTTCCATTCGAATAAAGAAAAAGCTAATGAGCTCAATGTTATGTGCATAAATAACTGGGGATTGTGGGTATGTTAAAAGGGTTAATAAGAAAAGAACAAGTAATAACAAAAATCCATTTAATCACACCAGCTACAAGTGTTGTTTACAAAGAGGTAAAGAATGAAACTCAATAGTAAAAGTATTAAAATTTCTAAATAATAAATTCATCAAAATAAACTCAATAACAAAAAAAAATCGAAGAACTTAAATTCATTTAAATCATTCAAACTAACTCAATTAACACAAAAATGACTCTCCTTCGGAATGTTCACTTCTCTTCTTTATAAATAATAATAATAATAATAAATATGAAACTGACCACTATATCCCATAATCAACAAATATTATAACTTATATTTTATTAATGAATTTCATTTTGAGAAATAGATCTTCAAATTCAATTAATGAAGTTGAAGGGAAATCTAACATGGGGTGCTCGTAAGAGTTGAGTAATGCTGTGGATGCAAATTGACAAACTAGAAGTTTGCTAGTGAGCAATAAATTGATGACTAGAGAGAGGTGAATCAATCTTGACTCTAGGAGTCTTTATTATCTGAGAGGGACCTAAAACCTCGTATTCATCACAAATTCACAACTTGTAGAGGGAAACGAATCAATCTTGACTCTCTGAGTCTTCATTATCCGGAGGACCCTAAAACCCCATATTTATTACAAATTCGCAACTTGTAGGTGTATTCTAGAGCACAATACCCCTCTCTATAGTTCTATGTGCATCTTCAACTTGACTACTCCATCCTCTAAGCTTAATTTCAATTTATTTTCTCTTTATTCCTTGTTATGTATGCGACAATATATAATGTATATATAATATTTCAAACTTGCACATTGTAACCTATTGCCCTTGTGTGGTGCCCATTTCAGTGATGAGAAGTAAGTCATAATTCCATTAAAGGAGCATTGTCTACACATTTAATAGCACTACAAGCTTATTATCTAAAATTTAGAGTGAGTGGATATATACCTCAGATCAGCTCTGCTCTCGGGTGATCGAGATGGGTTGGAAAATGGCTAGTGTCGAGCTCTATTGGATAAGGATAAGTGGTATGTAGAAAATAAAGTGGAATGAAATAAGAATTAATAACATTTTCCAATAATTTTTGCGTGTCAGAAAAATGTTTCCTCCAATTTCAAGCACATTCGGAAAAATGAGCATAATTTTTTTTAGTCGTCAAATACATGTAAAATGCCCATCAAATTCCATCTCTAATTCATCCAATCAACAATTATTAATAATCAAATTAAAATCATGGAAACCTTATACTAAAATAAACACACACACACACACACACACATATATAAGATTAGGTTCATGTCAAAAAATTCATAACTCATTTCATATAATACGTGTTGATATAACATTTTTTGAAATAAATGAATGTAATTAAAATGGAAGAAAAGACATAATTACTTTGAAAATAATTCTCAATATTTGATTTAAGTATACTACTAAGAATATCCTAAAATATTCTATAGAGATTAAATCCAACCATCCACCTAATAATTATTGATATTCAAATTATAATTCTTGAATCTCTAGTCCAAAATAGACATGTATATATGGGTTTGAGGAGGTCTCAATGTTTTTGGATGCTGAATATATTTGTAATTTTTTAATAAAATATAGTTTAAATAATATCATGTTACTAATTAGTTGTTATAATATATATATATAATATATAATTATAATATGTTTTTAGTTTGCAATTATTTTTAATGTTTATAGAATATTTGTTATCAAAATTGTGTGAAATTGAATTGAATTTAAATAATGTTCATATTCACATGTCCCTCCATATCCATTTTTTTTTAAATCTAAGATAATAATTTAATTTTATATGAATAATTCGGGATAGTTGGCATAGAACTGATTGGAAAAATCTATGATGGTATTGAGGCTAGATCATCAGTGCGACTAGAGGGCTATAGTCGCATGCATGCCTTGTCAAGGGAGCGATTGAGTCTCTAGGTCAGTGAAAAGGAGAGTCAGCTTAGGGGGCAGGAACCAAGAGGGGTTGGGTAACTCTCGGAGGTCTTAGAGCACCTAAAGAAGGTTCGTAAAGTCTTAAGTTGTATAATTCATTTCCTTAAGGTCACATAGGAGGTTGAGTCTTATCATAGTGACCCTCAACTCATGTTTACCTTTAGAAAATTGGTGAAAGTGGGTAAATGTGTGAGGAGGTGATTACATAGTGATATTAGAGCAAGGTTACACTTTCTTTGGGTAAAGTTGTTAGTTTTTGTAGAATCAGATGTGTTCTAGACTTGAAAAATTTTAGAGAGGCTAGAATACATAATATCCCCAAAACCCATAAATTGTTTTTGGAAAATCCACCTAGAAATGAATTAATTAGGTTATTAACTAGTTCTTAAATATTTCTTAAGTCTAAACTTAGGCAATATTGTTAATTAATTAGACTTAATTAAGTAAAGGAGAGAATCATCTAGAAACTCACATGGATCAATGAGAGATGATCCTAGCCATTGATTAAGTTTTAATCTTGGTCATTGGTGCTCCAACATATGATTATAAAAAGAGGTCGATGTGGTGATGGAGGTCGATGTGGTGATGGAGAAGACACTTGAGAGCTTCGATTTTTGAGTAGACCAATTTCCATAGTAACAACAGTTAGTTTCCACAGAGAGAGAGAGCTAGAGATAAAAGCAATATGAGAGGGGTAGGGACAATGATATGGAGGAAATATTTCCAGATCTGGAGAGGAAGCAACAAGAAGGTTGAGTTATCCTGAAGAGGCAATGTAGAGGCTTTGCATAGTAGCTTCAATAAGGCATATTGATTTGCTGGTGAGGAAAATCGTTCTTAGTTCCAAAGTTCATGCAAGGGTTTGAGAAGGCCTGAGAGACAATTTCTTCAGTAGTTGGAGAAAGGACGACTTCATCAGAGATAAGTTCAAGCCACTATGGTAGAAAACACAGAGGCAGTGCAAAAGAGGAAATTTGTGCAAGTCATGCGAGAGATTTCCTGTGGGAGAATGGAAATTCCTGTGTGAGAAGGGAAATTCCCTTTAGTATTTTGCTCAGATTTTGTTGTTGTGGATTTCCAGTTTTAGGAATCCAGATTGTAGTCAGATTCTTCACTACTACATAATATTAAAACCCTCATCTACTACACCTGTTTTCCCAAGTTGGGTTTTTCTAGGGACTTTTGTCCAAAAATAACCATGTTATTTTTATTTGTGTGTGCTAGCATTTTTTCCAATGTTTATTCTTCTATGGTTTTATTTTTGTAGGTTACAATGTGATTTATTCAATGTTTGTCGTAGCAAACAACAGATAAATTGAAGTAAGTGAAGAATAACATATTTTAGAGAGTCTTTCTTTTGAACCCAATGTTTCAGACTTCTAAGTGATTTCATCATCAGGGAACACTATTTGCTTTATGAGCAGATCAATGATATATCGTAGAGCTAATTATCATGTGTGTATATATATAATTCATGACATGTGCATCTGTAAAATAAAATTAGTCGGCTAGGATTTTTTATTTTGAAATAGTGTTTATTTGGTTTATTAAATTGTTATAAACTTGAGGATTGTTATGGGTTGAAATTATGTGAACCTATTAATTGAATTGTTTAGTTAATCAAATTGTTGGTTTTATTTTAAAAATAGGATTATCGAATTGTTAGAGGTGTTTTAATTTTCGATTTATCATTAATGATACATATGCATTTGGAAATATGTGAGTTAACATATTTTTAGTATAGATTTATCTAAATTTTAATCTATTAAAGATTTGATTTTGGTTTAATTTCATTAGATTTATTATTGGACCTATTATTAATGATAAAAATGCAATTTGTAAGGTATGTAAAAATAGCATAGTATTAGAATAGATTAATCTAAAAAAAAATTAATCTATTATGTTTTGAAAATATGGAAACCTCGATTGTCAAAATGTGAGAGGTATTTTTATTTTTATTTTTCTTATTTGATTTATTATTAATGTTATTTGTGTATTATGGATGTAGCATAACATATTATTAGGAGAGATTTATCTGAAATTTTAAATCTATTGAATTATGAATTTTGGGTTTATTTCATTGTATTTATTATTGGATTTATTTATATATGTAATTTTTAAAGTAAGTAAAATAGCATAGTATTAGAATGGACTTATCTAAAAATTGGATCTATATAAGTTATAAGATACAAACATTTTATAAGAGACAATTTTTTAAGAATATTTGTTTGGATATTATTAATAGTAATTATTATACGATGAAGGTTATGAATTGTAGGTAGAATAATTATTGGTTTTCTATAATTTTCAGTAATGGTTTCCATGTGTTGCTCAGTTTTAATCCATCATCAATTCTTGTTGTTTTTCCCTTTTTCTATTTCTATGCCTTTTTTAATTTTTTTTTTTAGATAATGGTTTTCTTTTCTAATTAGTCTGGCTTCTTCCATGCAGATGTAGTGTGAGGAAGAGAGAACATGTTTTATTAGGGTTGATTTTTTGGTTCTTTCTTTTAGTAAATGAGTGATGTGTTCCTTAATTCTAATGTTAAAGGATATGACAGTTTCTACTATATATTCTTACCACGGGAATAAGGTACAATATAAACACCTTTTTGATGGTTAGGATTTATTGAGACTTTAACAAAGTCATTTAATTATCTGATGGTGTTTGGGGGAGTCAAAGCTACATTGGTATTATGTTTATTCATAATTTTTTCAATTTTGTCAGTGGTGACTTTCATATAAGGATGGGAGAATTTGGGGGTGTTTGAAGTTGTTTGTTTACTTTCCATGTTATTATTGTTATTCTTGCTTAGGATATTGTGCATGGCTTTGTTGATGGTTTTTTATTGTAACCATTTTGTTCAAAAATATCACAAAGATGGTTAAGTTCAATATTAGGTGATTAGGGTCAGAAATATGGCTTCCCTCATGGTCAGGGTTTTTATGATTCCAATTTTTGGTTTAGGGTGGTGAAGAAAGTTTGCGTGTAGATATATTTCAGTATAATTATTATTTCCAAAGACTTGGAAACCAAGTTTTCCATCCTTCTTGGTTATAAGGATATCAAGAAAGGTAAGTTGATTGTATTTTTCGATTTCAATAGTGAATTTTATGTGACCAGAAAGGTTATTTATGTGAGTAAGTAATTTGTCCAATTTGTCTCTCCCATGACTCCATTTGGTGAACATGTCATCTACAATTATTTTACATTCTTCAAGGGTGCAGGGAAAGGAATTAAGGGCTTTATATTCAAATTTTTCCATATATATGCTTGCAATTATGGGGGATAAAGTAGAGCCCATGCCTACTCCATGGGTTTGTTCATATATTTTACCTTTAAAACTAAAATATGAGGATTTAAAAAAAAGGTTTAAAAGGTCGACAAATTATTTATCAATGATTTCTCGCATGACATTAATAGCTTCATCAATAGGAATCATTGTATAAAGTGATACATTAAGAAAACTTACCATGGCATCTTCATCTTTCATTTCTATGTCTTTAATCCATTGTACCAATGAAGTGGAATCTTTTATGTATGAGGAAGTGTTTCCACATCAGGGTCAGATTTTGTTGGCAAGGTATTTTACAGGTAGATATGTAGAGGAACTTATGGTGTTCACTATATTCCTAAGAAGGATGTTAGGTTTATGAATTTTAGGAGCTCCATAAATTCTTGGAATGAATGAACTGTTGGGGGTGATCTTATTTTTAGTGATGTCATCAAGAGATGATTCTTTGATTTTCATGGTTACTTCATAGAGAATTTATGTCTCACATAAATAGCATTTCTAATCACATAAAATTCACTATTGAAATTGAAAAAGGTAATCAATTTCCCTTTCTTGATATCCTTCTAATCAACAAGGATAGAAAACTTGGTTTCCAATTCTTTAGAAAGAATACTCATATCAAAAGATATTTGCACACAAACTCTCATCACCACCTTAAACCAAAAATTGGAATCATAAAAACCCTAACAACTAGGGCAGCCAAAATTTCATATCATAATCACCTAAATATTGAACTTAACGATATTCGCAAGATATTTGAACAAAATGGTTACAATAAAAACACCATCAACAAATCCATGCGCCAAACACTAAGAAAGAATAACAAGGAAAGTAAAAAAAAAAACTTTAAAAACCCCAAAAATCTTTGTTCCTGATACAAGAGGCACCATTGACAAAATCACAAAAATTCTAAATAAACATAATATCAATGTAGCTTTCACTCCCCCAAACACCATCAGACAAGTAGTTGAGTCTGCTAAAGACTCAATAAACCCTAACTAGAAAAAAAGAGTATATATTGTACCGTGTTCATGTGCTAAATAATATATAGGATAAACCGACATATCCTTTAACTTTAGAATTAAAGAACACACCGCTGATTTAATAAAAGAAAGAACCACAAAATCGTTCCTCGCATAAAATGTTCACTCTTGCTCACACTACATTTGCATGGAAGAAGCCAAACTAATTAAAAAAGAGGACCATTATCTAAAAAGGAAAATTAATGAACCCATAGAAATAGAAAAAAGATAAAACAACATGAATCGTGATGATGGATTAAAACTGAGCTACACATGGAAACCATTACTGAAATTATAAAAAACCAATAAATATTCTACCTACAATTCATAACCTTTATCCTATAAAAATTACTATTATGAATATCCAAACCAAAACTCTTAAAATAATTTCTCTTATAAAATGTTTGTATCTCATAACTTATATAGATTCAATTTTTAGATAAATCCAATCTAATACTATGATATTTTACTTACCTTAAAAATTGCATATATAAATAAATCCAATAATAAATGCAATGAAATAAACACAAAATTCTTTATTTAATAGATTTAAAATTTAGATAAATCTAAACTGATAATATGTTATGTTACATACTTCCCTAATACATACATAACATTAATAATAAATCAAATAAAATAAATTGAAAAAACCAAATACCTCTAACATTTTGACAATCCTAGTGAATTAAGAGGTTTTTAAATTTTCAACAAATAACAATCCTCATGGTTAAACCAATTCATTTCTCAAAACTTAACAGATTAAAAAAAACCAATTCATTTCTCAAAACTTAACAGATTAATTTTTTTAGATTAATCTATTATAATACTATGTTATTTTTACATACCTTACAAACTGAGTTTTTAACATTAGTAATAAGTCCAATAATAAATCCAATGAAATTAAACCAAAAGCAAATCTTTAATAGATTAAAATTTTTGATAAATCTAGACTAATAATATGTTAACTCACATATTTCCAAATACATATATAATATTAATAAAAAATCCAAAAATACCTCTAACAATTTGATAATCCTGTTTTTATAATAAAACTAATAATTTGATTAACTAATCAATTCGATTAATAGGTTCATAAAATTTCAACCCATAACCATCCTCACGGTTAAACCAATTTAATATTATTTCAAAATAAAAAAGTCTAGATGACTAATTTTCTTTTAAAAGTGTACATTTTATGAATTATATATATACAAGTATGATAATTAGCTCTATGATATATCAATGATCTTCTCATAAAACAAATGGCGTCCCCCTAATGAGCGACTCACGTAGAAGTCCTAAATGTTGGGTTCAAAACAAAACTCTCTAAAATAGGTTATTCCTCTCTTATGTCAAATACACTTCACCTATATGGATTCATTATTAAAAAAAAATAAAAATTGTTAAATTAAATTAACAATTAGGAGCACAATTTCCATCTTCTCGAATAGAATCCTAGTTTGGAATTTTCACATAGTATCAGAGTGCAGTTGAGTATCCGAAGAGCTCAGTGGTGAAAAGGGAATGAATTTCACTAATCATTGTCGCCAATAGGCTGAAATTCCCAAGGTCACCACAATCATCATGCGAGGAGGCCAAATTACTTGTGGAGGTTTGAATTTTTTGATTGAGGGGTAAAAAAAATTGATCTTTCCAGATTGAGTGATTCTAGAGGCAGAGGGAGAAGCCACATTTTTTCGTTGACAAGCTCTCTAGATGGACTCAGTGGTTATTGCATAATTTTTCTAGAGTAGAGCTAGCGTTGGGTGGAAGGAAGAAGAGAATACATAGAGGGAAAATTTACTCACGTAAATTCTAGTATCATGAAGTTCAATTTTTCCTTGTATATCATATGTCATTATGAGTAGATCTTCTCACTCTAGAAGGTAGTGTGAATAGAAGAGTAGTAACTCACTAGAAGCAAAGATGAAGTTTTCGACAGTTCATTGAGATGACCACTGCTGGGTTTCGTGATCAAGATAGGTTGGATGGAGTTTCCAACTACGACATCTGGAAGGAAATGATGTCCTTCCTTATAGATGAATATGGCCTAAAATCTTATACTAATGTAGTGGTAGCAGTTCCAATAGACATGGATCAGTAGAAAGAGTACAGGGAGGAGATGACATAAGAAAAATGGTTGATCCTAAGTGGATTTTGGGATCATGTTGTTTCACATATAACTGACAAAGACATTGCCATGAAGATGTGGGATTCTCTAGCCACATTGTATCAGGGTGCTACCGAGAAGCGAAAGATGTAGCTTGAACAAAAGTTGAGGCTCATCCAGATGTAGAAGGGGGAAGGTATAGACCCCTTCCTCACTAGGATTTAGGAGGTCTACAACCAGTTGTCAGCTATTGGGGCAATGCCTCAACCCATGGAGCTACTGAGATTGGCACTCAACAATGTCTATGATGACTGACATGTCTTTTTCCAAATCATATTGGGCATAGACAAGTTACCAAATTGGGACAGGATGTGGGCTGACTTGCAACAGGCGGAATTGATGTGAGCTCTTCTTAATAGCTCCATCAGTGACAACAACCACAGATCAAACTAGGTGAAGGAGGAGGAGAATGTGTCCCTCGCATCAAAGGGTCCCAGTAAGGGATAGGGGGAGTAGAGAAAGGAGAAGAAGGAAATGTTGAAAGTCAAGTGCTTTAGACATTGTGAGCTTAGTCACTACAATGCCCAATTTCCTCTTAGGAAGAAGGAAAGGTAGGAGAAACAGGACCAATAAGCAACTTTAGCAAAGATCAAGAGACTTTCCTCCAGTATAAAGGAAGACTTCACCATGTTCATTTATATACCTCAAAGAGTGAGGTGGGATGACTTGGTGTTGTAGCCACAAAGTGCTATAGTTGCACAATATTCTTGAGGATTCCACCTCATGAATTAATACCTTGCTACAGGGGCCCACAATATTAAGTAACAGGATGGATCCGTGACAATTGATGCAGTCAATTGCTAGAGTGATAATTGCAAAGACTAGTAGAAATTAGATGATGGAGATAAAAATGTAGTTGGCACAATGCAAAGTCAGTAGTAGTGTAGATTCTTTAATGAGAGTGCAGATACTAGTAGCTTTCAGAGACTCGAGAGACAGAAGCATTATACTGATCTCAATTGATTTAGTATTTTGAATGATTTTAAGTTGCAGATGTTGCACTTGAAACAACAACATATGAGAGGGAGTTGCAGTGCAGATGCAGTGTTGGTAGTAGTTCATTGGGGTCAGAAGTAGCATAGATGCAACATAAATTATAGCTATGCAATGTTTGGTGATAAGTATGGCCAGACATCAATAGTGTGACAGGAGATTATGCAAAAACAGGTGTTTCTATAGGGTGTATAGTAGCACTAAAACACATTCCTCACTAAGAGGGAGTGTTATTTTGTGTAGAATTATATGTATTATAGCCTTGAAATTCTCTCAAGAGGCTAGAATATATAAGATGTCCAAAACCCATAGATCATTTTTGGAAATTTCTCCTAGAAATGACTTAATTAGATTATTAACTAGTTTTTAAACATTTCCCAACTCTAAACTTGGGGAATATGGTTAATTAATCAAAATTAATTAAGTGAAGGCGAGAATCATCTAGAAAGTCACACGAATTGATCCTGAGATGATCCTAGCCATTGATTAAGTTTTAGTTTTGGTTGTTGGTGCTCCAACAAAGGATTATAAGAGAAGGCCGATGTGGTGATGGAGAAGACACTTGGGAGGTTTGATTTCAAAGAAGATCAATTTCTATAGTAGCAACTACTAGTTTCTAGAGAGCGACCTAGAGATCGAAGCAGTGTGAGAGGAGCAGGGAGAGTGATCTAGAGGAAATATGTCCAGATCTAGAGAGGAAGTAGCAAGAGGGATGAGTTAACCTGGAGAGGCAACACAAAGGCTATGCACAATAGCTTTAGCAAGGCAAATTGATTTTCTAGTGATAAAAATAATTCTCAGTTCTAGAGGCCAAGAAGAGGTTCTAGAAGGTCGGAGAGATGATTGCCTTAGTAGATGGAGGCATAACCACTTCATCAGTGTTAATTTCGAGCCACACGTGTGGGAGAAATAGCAAAGGTAGCTTATAAGAGGCTCACACTGGGGTTTGGATGACCAATTTTCTAAAGGTAAGTCGTACCAAAGATTTCCTATGGGAGAAGGGAAATTCCCTTCAATATTTTTCCCACATTTTCTTGTTGTAGATTCCCACTTTTAGGCATCTAGATTGTACTCATATTTTTCACTGCTGCATAATATTAAAACCCTCGTTTTCTGCACCAGTTCTCTCAAGTTGGGTTTTTCTAGGGACTTTTGTCAACAATTAACTGTGTTATTTTTATGTGTGTGCTAGGATTTCTTCCAGCATTAATTTTTCCATAATTTTATTTTTGTAAATTGCAATGTGATTTATTCAGTATTTGTCATAGAAAACAAAAAATAAATTTTTAAATTAAATAAACAATTAGGATAATAATTTCTAGTTGTTGCAATAGAATTCCAGTTTGGAATTTTCACCAAATTTTGATGTTGTCATGGTTATGTTTTTCATGCACGGGGTCATGGTGTACAATTGATATGGTGATGCATGATCTTATTATATTGATATGCTTATAATTATATATGCATCTCGCTAATGTGGACTAATATTGTGGATGAGTTAAGCCTCATCTGAACATAAATGAGATATGGTTTTGATTTTGGTATCTATTTGGTTTATCTGACTTGGCCTACTTGCAGGAAGATGATAATCAAAGATGATGAGAGAAATGTTAGACTACAGTTCCTATGACTCTCCCTACAGATCAATTGGGAACATTTGAGGAGAACATTCTCCTTAATAGAAGATACATTAAGGATTTGAGTGTAGATATAAGAAGTTGCAAAGTTCACAATGACAGGTTGGTTGAGGCTCAAGAAAAACTTGCATCTGCTTAGGAAAAGTTGGTAGAGGTCAATGCAGTGATTCTTAAGAGCTTGTTATAGATTCATAGACAAGGATAGTTAGCGATCAGGGAAGAGCAAGAATGGAAAACTAATGGAGCTTATGGTAGTAGGCCTTGGTCTAAATATAGGTTCGATAGATTAGATAAAATTAGAGGTGGAATATCAGTGGATACACTTGATAGGAGGACTGGTATGTATGCACATCATTCTAGTTCCTCATCCATGATATATCATTCCAGTCATTACCATCATCATCCTTATAGGTGGGGTGAGTACTTACTCTAGGATTTCAATAACGTCAAGCTGCCTACGTTTGATGGAGAGATGAAAAAGTCAGAAGATCCAGAGGCATGGTTGCTTGGGATGAAGAAATTCTTCAGATTGGACAAATATTCAGAGAAAATCAAAGCTAAGATAACCACATTTAGTCTTAAATGGAAATCATATAATTGGTGGGAAGATGTGAAGAATGTCAAGGGTGTTTGAGAAGAAGAGTTGATTTGGGATGATTTTGAGAGGCTCTTCAAGAATAAGTACTTGTCAAAGAGGTACCATGACAATAGAGCTAAGGAATTTTATGAGTTGTAGATGGGTTCTATGATAGATGATGAGTATACTAGTAGGATCGTGGATCTCTTGAGATATATGCCCTATCTGAAGGATGAGAAGGCTAAGATCCATAGATTCATCAGTGGGTTGCCAACAACATATAGAGACGAGATTGAGTTTGATGAGCCTAGATCATTGGAGGAATCCATCAGAAAGATAAAACATTCTTATGAGCAGTCAAAACACAAGTTTGAGCCTAAGCATGACTTGAAAGGAAATGATAAAGTTAAATGGAAGTGGTCACTAAATCAGGGAATACCTTAGGATGCAGGTGAGAAAGAAAATGTGGTTCGTTACAAGAAGCTCAATGTAGTTGAGAAGGGACATGAGTCACAGCCTTGAGATTAACAAAACAAAGTTGATGGTAGGGGATGCTTACAGTGTTGGATATGTGTCAAAGATCATCGTAAGAAGGATTTTCCATTGTACCAAGGTGTTAGTCCTCAAATCTATAGTGCTTAGGAGGTGCAGACAACTCAGGATGTTTGTCAAAGCATTCCTCAGATTTATGCAGTTTCAGACAACAAGGCAACAAATCACGAAGCATCCATTATTGAGATTGAAGGTAAGGTTCGTGGTTGAGTTTATTCTATTTTGATTGATCTTGGATATCATTATGGTTATGTTAATCTTGACCTGGTGGATAAGTGTGGCATGAGAAAATAAGTACATGCAGAGTCTTGGTTAGTGCAATTGGATATAGGTACTAAAAACAAAGTTCATCATTGGGTAAGAGCTTGTGAATTTGAGCTCAATGGTATGCCTACACCAACACATCTATATGTACCTGCATTACGATCATATAGCATGATTTTGGGTATGGATTGATTGTACCTTCACAGGACCAAAGTAGATTGTTATGACAAGGCTATTGAGTGCTCGATGATAATGGGGAAAGAGAATCTTATAGGGAAAGAAGAACCCTACATTAGTTAGGATGGTCACAACTATGCAGGCTAAGCGCAGTTGTAGGAAAGGATGTGTGACGTTTGTAGTTGATATCTCAAGTGACAAAGCAAAAGATGCTGAGGAAACAAAAATATTCAAGAGGTATGTTCTATTACAACCATTTCACGATGTCTTTCTAGTATAGATTCCAAAGTTTCCTCCCCACAAGGAAGTGGACTTTTCTATTGAGTTGGTAGTAGGGAAAACAACAACATCAAAGGAACCTTACAGAATGAGCACACCAAAATTAGTGAATTTGAAGTTGCATATGAAGGAAATGATTGATAAGGGACACATTAGGCCAAGTGTATTGCCTTGAGGTGCATGAATATTGTTCGTGAAGAAGAAGGATGGTACTCTGAGGTTGTGCACTGACTATAGGTAGTTTGAAAAGGTGATGATCAAGAACAGGTACACATTGTCAATGATTTATGACTTGTTTGATCAATTGAAGGGAGAAGCAATTTTCTCGGAGATTGGTCTAAGATCAGGATATCATTGGGTACACATCAAAGAAGAGGATATCTACAAGACTTCTTTGAGGACAAGGTATGGGCATTATGAGTTTTATGTAGTTCCATTTGGTTTGACTAATGGTCTAGCTATTTTTATGTGCTTGATCAATATTGTATTGTGTCCTTACCTAGACAAGTTTGTTATTGTATCCGTTGATGACATGTTGATATATTCTAAGAATGAGGAAGAGAATGATAAGAATTTAGCAGCAGTGTTGAGATTTCTAAGAGAGAATCAGTTGTATTCCAAGCTTAGCAAGTGCAGTTTCTTTCAAACAGAGGTGCATTACCTGGGACATATTATTTCCAAGGAAGGTATTGCAGTAGATCCAAAAACGCTAAGGGATCTCATGCAGTGGGAAGCTCGTAGTAATGTTGATGAAGTCTAATCATTAATGGGATTAACAAGTTACTACAGGAGGTTCATCAAGAAATTTTCTTGGATTTCCTATCCCATTACATATTTGTAGAGGAAAGGGATGAAATTTTAATGGACAAAAGAGTGTGTGTAAATTTTTGAGCAATTGAAGTAGTTGTTGAAAATTATCTAGTTATTAAGATTGCAGATCTAGATAAAGAGTTTGTGTTGTGTAAAAATTCATGCAAGTGAGGACTTGGTGGAGTCTTGATCTAGGAGGGATAGGAGGTATGCTACAAGTCCACGAAAGTGAATGGACACAAGCAGAACTATGTAAATCATGATCCTGAGTTGGCAGCTATTATCTATGCATTGAAGATGTGAAGACACTATCTACTTAGCATGAGGTTTGTATTGATGAGTGACCATAGTGGGTTGAGATATCTATTTGACCAACCAAATTTGAATTCCAAACAAGCTAGATGGTTGGCCATGATTAGTGAATTTGAATTTGAGATCAGATACATCAAGGATAAGGAGAACATGGTTGGAGATCATGTCAGCATGAGAGTGTATATTAACCATGTTATAGCAGTGAGATCTTATGGGATGGATTTACATGATAAGGTCTTATAGGAAGGACAACAGGATGACAGGTAGAAGGAGCTTAGACACAAGTTACGATAACAAGGCACAAGTGGTAATGATGTAGACTATGATCTCATGACAAATGGTTTAGTGAGATTTAGGGAAAATATCTATGTGTCAGATGACAGTGGGTTCAAGAAGCTTCTCTTGATGGAATTTCATGTCAAGCCTTATTCAAGACACCCAGGATACTAGAATATATTGAAAATGGTGAAAGAGTTCTACTATTCCCAAATCTAAAGAAGGAAGTGGTAGAGATTGTGGCTATATGTTTGGATAATCAGCAGGTGAATGACAAGTGTAAGAATCCAGTTGGATTGCTTCATCCTATTCCGATTCCAAAATGGAAATGGGAGATCATTTCCATGGATTTCATTAAAGGTATTTTGAGGACATTAAGGTAGCATGATATGTTGAAAATGGTAGCTCCATTCATTCCAATGAAGACTACTTATTCAGCTACTTAGGTGGCACAGGTATTAATAAGAGAGGTCACAAGATTGCATGGTGTTCCGAAGAAGATTGTGTTGTACATGGATGATAAGTTCACTACCAAGTTTTAGAAGGAGTTGTTTACATGTTTGGGGACAAAGTTGGTCTTCCGAATAACTTTTCATCTGTAGACAAATGGATAGACAAAGAGGGTCAACAAGATTATAGAGGATATTCTAAGGATATATGTCATGCATAAACAAAGGATATGGGAGGTGTACCTTCCATTAGTCGCGTTTGCTTAAAACAATGGTTATCAGGAGTCATTGAGGATGAGTCCTTTTGAGGCATTGTATGGGCAGAGGTTTAATACTCCAATTAGCTAGAGTGACCCATTTAAAAGGGGCACTTATTGGAATGGACATGTTGGTAGACATGGAACAAGAAATGCAAGTAATCAAGGAAAATCTAAAGGCAACATAGGATAGGGAGAAGAGTTATGCAGATCAACACATGTTATTTAAGGAGTTTTAGGTTGGGGACCATGTGTATTAGCACATCAAGTCCAGAAGATCTCCTTGAGGATTGGATTATGTGCGAAGTTGGCACCACGGTATTGTGGGACTTTTGAGATTCTTGAGAAGATTAGGCCAGTGGCCTAGAGAATTGCATTGCCTTCAACAATGAAATTCCATGGTGTTTTATACATTTCATTGCTTGAAAGATATTTAAAGGACGTTGGTAATGTTATTGATTGGTTTGTATTGTAGGTAGAACCAGAAGGAGAATTCTAGCTGGAACCTCAGTGCATATTGTAGTGAAAACAACTCATGCTTTGGAATAGAGCAATCAAGAAAATTAATGTGTGGAGGAAGCACTTTGGACCTAATGAAGCTACATGGGAGATGGTTGATCAGATATGGGCTATGTTTCCTTCATTGTTTGTCGATTGAGGCAATGAAATTTTGGTATATTTATATATATACATGGATGTAAATACAACCATGAGTTGTGTTATAAAGGTCCAATAAGTGGTATGGTTGTCATGTTATCATGTTTGTCATGACGGTTTCTCCCTTTTGCAATTTGTTCATTGTAAATACTACAACGAGCTAGGTTATAAAGCTCCATGGGAAGTATGTTTTGGATTTTAGTAGTTTTGCTAGTTATAGGTGTCATAGAACACCAAAGATGATGTTCCCATAAGCGGGAGCAGTTTGTAACAACCTCGAGTTAAAATTTAATGTAGTAAAAGTTAATAAAGATAAAATAAGACCAAGGTCAAGGGACACTTATTCCAAGCTACATGTTGGGAAAAATATCCTAGTGTGTATCACCTGTTGCGTTTATGGCTAAGGGGAAAGGGACGAAAGAAATCGCAAAGGCTTTGAAAAGGTAAAGAGGAATTAATTGACATTTTATTTACGAAAATAAAGGAAATTAGGAAAAAAGGGAGGTAAAAAGTCATAGGTTGCATGTGAGGAGGAAATTGAAGGAAAGCAATGGAAAAGTGAGGTAATTAGAGGCATCATTAATAGAAAAACACCAAAGCATCAATTGGTAGTTTTTTATCAGTTCACTATTGGAGTTAGTCTGAGAGAGGAGAAGAGAACCAAGAGGAGAAGGAAAGCAAGCAAGCAAGGGAAGGACAAGGAAAACAAAGGAAAGACAGGGAAAGCAAAGGGAAACAAGGATCAAGCAAGGAAAGGTTGAATCAATTAGCTTCAACATGAATACATGCAGGCAACAAATTGCATGTATGGTTTCCTAGTTGGTTTTGGCATGCATGGAATATGCATGTGCGTATTTTGGTTTCTTTGTTGTGGGTGGCATTGATTTTGCCAAGTTTTGAAAGTGGTTTTTGCCTTGCCTTATCATTTCTAGATAGCCATGGTTTGATGGAATTCTTTCTTGGTTGAGCTATGGATTGTCAGAAGGTTTTGGATCCAGGCCAGGTGGTTTCAGGAAAATCCCAAGGCTTGGGAGTGGAGATGATTTTCTCTAGGAAGCCCTCAACAGGTGGGTGGAGACAGGAATATTTCTCAAGGGATGGTGGAGGAATTTTGAGGCATCCAAGCTTAGTTTGGTTTTGTGATCTCGAGACCAGTTTAGGTGAGATCACGATATGGTGAGGGTGGGGGTGGTTTAACCTCTAGATTCCCTTGGTTGTTTATGGATGGTTTTATCTTATGAGATCCCATATTGATGCTTGGAATATGGCATGTGGGTGATTCTCTGAAAGAAAGATTTGGTTCAGCCCAATCTATGGTGATTTCGTATGTGGAACTCCCTCACTTGGTTGAATTTTGCATATGGTTAATAATAGTTAAGTTTCTCGCCTTTGATAAGTAAATGTACCTTTTATTATTTTCCTTTAAATGTTGTTCTCTCATTATTATTTATTTTGTTATATGTTAGTTATAAGCATGGTTAATTGAGATATCTAAGACTAGCTCCTAACAAGTTTGTATTAATGAATGTTTGGATAATGAATACAAGACCTAATTGGTGTTATGACATCTATTGTCAGAAACCATTTTTCCTTCTTGTTTAGCCTCAAATAATTTTTCAAATCATTATGTTCAGATTTGTATTCATGATCTGTAGGTTGCATGTTCACCGTGTGTTTGATGGAATGTCTGTCCCTTTTGGGAGAAGTCAGTTCAAGTTTTAGTTCAAGATTTTGTTCATAAGATTTTTTTCTATATCATTTATCATTTCTCGAAGTTTCATTGAATTCTAGGTAGAGGCCTTAGTTTTAGACCTGAAAAAGTGGCTCAAAATTCAGGGTCGTTGGCATAGAACTGAATAGAAAAGTCTACAGTTGCATGGAGACAGGCTCATGACTGTGGTTGCAGGGTTATAGTTACTTGCATGCCTTGGCAAAGGAGTACCTGAGGCTCTAGGTTAGTGAAAAGGAGAGTCAGCTTAGGGGTTGGGCACCTGGGGGGTTGGGTAACTCTTTGAGGTTTTATAACACCTAAGGAAGGTTAGTAAAGTCTTAAGTTGTCAACTCCATTTCTTTAAGGTCACATAGAAGGTTGAGTCTTATCATAGTGACCCTTAGCTCATGTTTACCCTTGGAAAACTAGTGAAAGTGGGTAAATGTGGGAGGAGGCAGCTACAATGATTGGGATTACCTGATAGTTGTTGGTGGAAATCTAACAAAACCCCTAAGGAATTGACAACAAGAGGGGAATAACCCACCATGGTGGAAATTAACACAAGGGAGATTACCATTGCAAAGGTGAGACGAGATCCTAGCCTCAACACATCAGACTAAGCAGAAAAATTGAGAGTGGCATCCTAGTACAAAATCCCTAACCACCATTCTCCCTAAATGGACAAGGAGGCTAAGACCTTCTGCGGTTCAAAAAAGTGCAAGCAAGCCTTGATGTTAATTGAATCATGAGTTGCAAGTGGATGGGTTGTGTCACACCCCAAAAAATCCATGGAAATACAATTGGCGGAAAAGGGCTCATGGATAAATCAAATGCAATCTGAATACATGATAATTGTGAGACCCTAGTGCACACCTATGGTTAGCCTAGATAATGAATGCATAATTGCAGATATAACAACTAGCATGGGAAACAAAAACATGCATATCAAAGCTTTCAACAAAGGTGGCCGTGCTCCGTTTCATATATAAAGGACTATGTAAAGTAGGCTTGGCATGATGACACATACTGCTAGGTACACGAGAGGGTATTTCATACAATAATTTGAAGCCATCATGAAACAACTAACTTGATGATACTCACATGCCAGAAATAATGGTCTCCGCATTCGAAAGAATGATATTTGGTACTGTTGATTATACCAATCCCCATGGCAAGCCAGATGACTTGCCATTCTAGATTATTTATTATTGAACACAACATCACGTGGAATGATCACCCGTAGTGAGGGTGTTTTTATTTTTATTTTTTTTATTTTAAAGATATTTGCTTTTAAAATAAAATTTTACTATTATTATTACCACTATTATTATTACTACTAATTAAATAGTTTTTTTTATGTAAGCTTGGAAGTATTACATTTTCAACATGTCCAATATATCAACCCGATTAGGGCTTGGAATTGAACCATTGACTTCACATAAGGAGTGTCTTAACAAAGCACCTGATTACCATCTATCCAAGACCGATGGACTAGTAATTAATTAAATAGTTAAAATTTAGCAAATCATATATATATATATTATATAATATATATAACACCATGTAAAACTTATCATCACTGTAATTGTGAGATTGAGTAGTGAGGATAACTATCATTTGTTGTTGTATGCAAATGCAAATTGATGCATCACTATTATTCAAAGAAAATGAGGGCCCTAGCGGTCTACAAAGAATTGAGTTTTCACTCATTTCCAATGCCTTTGGGTCTTGGGCTGTTAAGGAATTCTTAGGCAAGAAAAAACAACTTTAATATATATATATAATATAATATTAAATAACATGTGAAGATATAAATCATTTTAATATCCTATAGTCTAACTAAACACACTTTTTTCTAGTCAATTTTGTTTAAAATCCAATAATTTTTTTTAAAAATCATAATTTTTTGTTTTAATTATTTAATTTGTAAACATTAAATACTTAATAATTTTAGAGTGAAAAATCTATTTATGCATTATTTCCAAATTTCAACCATAAAACCACCCTTTCATATACTAATTCCTTTCCCAATAAATTTAATTTTATTAAAAATAAATGCATTTATGATCGCATGAAAGTCTTCCAAAACCCAGGGATAAATAAAACAAACAAAAGTCAAAGCATTGTGGCTTTTTCGCATCAGCAGGAACCTGGTTTTATGTGGTTTCGTTGGTAAGGCATTACGTTGAACAAAGTCACGGACCAGGTTTGTTTTACTGGCGGCGGAAGATATGTTTTTTCATTTTCATTTTAATATACATTCGTTATACTTCACCTAAGAATATGTGGCACTGACTTCGATGGCCATAGAAATAGATAACAGGAATCGCGACAGAAAAGAAATTGTGGCGCTGCAAGTCTAACGAGCTCCATGGAATGGGACAATGTCGCGATATAAAGAAAAAATGGGCGGAAATGAAGCGGATTGAGTTGGGTCGCCATACAAAAAGATAACATGGATAGCGACAGAAAAAGATTATGTGGCGCTTCAAGTCTAAAGATCTCCAGAGAATAAGAAAATGTCGCGAAGAATATTCGTGAGAAGTAATTGACGTTATGGCGTTGCAAGTCTTTAGAGATCGCCATAGGAAAATATAAGCTAGTGTGGTACTGCAGGTCTAAGAATCTCCATTGAAAATAACATTTTGACAATGCAAGACATTCGAGATTTGCGACCAGTAATTGCGCAGCAAGTCTTTGGAGGTTCCTGGACAAACGACTTCAGGAGGTAGTGTGAAATGGTGAGAGCTTTTCTGTAGGTAGTGGAGACAGGGAATGAGTCACATATTTCTTTTCGTCCAGATTTGTGATGTAGACTTCCTGGAGATATTGAACTACAGCTATTTGCAGGTTCGGAACTTGTTTCCCGGGTGTTATAGTTTATAAACCCTAATGCTTTGGTAATGGAGACTCGTTTTTATTTTCTTTCTCTTATGGATTTGGGGCTAGATCTTCACTCTATTATGAATTTCGGGCTTGCCTTTGATAAAATGTTATAGATATAGGCTTTTAGTCTGTCCGTGCTTCGAAAGCATTTACTGGTTGTAACATGATCAGATCTCCTTGTAATAAAAATGCCATGAATTTTGTTTGGGTGAGACAAAACTTATTACTGCTATTTACGACTTTTTAGGTAGTTTATTGGCTTGAGAGTTATTATTTTTCACATAATTTATTATTTAATGCTTGAATACTAAATCTGGATGTCCATGGTTTTTCAGTTTCAAATAATTTTTTATAAGTTATAAAATATCTAAAATTATGTTTAAATAATAGTGCATATGATTAGCTGTGTTATGTAAATTAAATAGTTGGTAAATTTTGATAGGTATTAATCTATAACAAATATCAAAATGCTTGTTTAATTATACATCTCAAATTGCTAAAATTAAGCATCATAATACTTACTTTATCATGGACCTTCTTATACTATAAAAATGTTATACTACAAAGCCCTGATTTATCAATAAGAGATGCCAAAAAAATCATAGTTCATTTGATATGACACTTGTTCCTATGACATTTTTTAAAATTAAGTGAATCTAATTAAAAGGGAAAAAATGAATAACTACTCTGAAAATAAATGTTTACCTTTGAGTTGTGTATATTCCTAAGAATATTATAAAATGTTCTATGAAGATCATACCATTCACTTAATAATTATTGATAATTAAATTAGAATTAAAGAAATCTTATTCCAAAATAGACATACCTATCCACGTAATAAGTTATATATATATATGTTGAGGCCCAAAAATTCACAGCTCATTTGATATGACACTTGTACATATGACATTGGAGAAAAAGATATAATTATTTTGAAAATAGTTCTTAGTGTTAAATCAAATTAGAATTCTCTAAACCATATTCAAGAAAATAGATTATCTATCCCCTATATCTTATTATATATATATATATATATATATATATATATAGATAGGGCCTGGTTTAAACTATTGGGAGATCAATGGAGAATGATGCATTGCAAAACATAAATAACATTAAAGATATTGTTACTTTCTAAGTTCAAAGAAAAAATGTGGTGTGAGAAAGATTTAGTAGCTAAAAGAAAATTAAGTTATTATAAGAAGGTCATCAACCCCACCCTAGAAGATCAAAAGTATCTCTCTATTTTAACTATCTCAAAAAAGAAAATTAATATAGAAAAGATTAGAACGAATTCTCATGAGCTCGATAGTGAAACAGGTCGTTGGGCAGTTCCTAAAATGCCATGGATAGAAAGGATCTTTCATATATGTGAGAATAGGAACATCGAGGATGAAAACCACTTCCTCTTAGAGTGCCCCACGTACACCCACATTAGATCTCAGTTTCACAATATTTGTTACAATACTGACCTTCCTAGCCTTTTATAATGTCAAAATTGTAGTGAGCTTGGGAGGCTTCTCTCCAACCTTTTTGAGCATAGAAATAAAATCTTAAATCAAAATAAATAATTTGTTTCTTTAGGTCCGATAGACCAATGTCTGGTCTCGGTGGACGTTAACCATCATCATCATCAAGAAATAATTAAGTATGAATTAGTTATATATATATGAAATAATTTTAGATTATGTTTAATTTGGAATTAATTTTAATTCTATATAATATTGTTATTAGAATTGTGTGAAATTGAATTGAATTTAAATAATGTTTATGTTCATATGTGACTCTATATCCATTTTTTTTAATTTCAGATAACAAATATAATTTTATATGAATATAAATAAATAAATTTATAATTAATCAATTAATTAAATATATATATGTGTGTGGATGCATGAATATATATAAATAAATGATGAAGTATAAATAAACAAACACATATATAGGAAGGGAAAAAATCATTAGTTATCTAAAGAATGATGTGAGTGGAAAAAGTTTATAGACATATTTCAACAATAAATTTATTTTTGGTGTTCTAATGGTGTATTTAGGTCATGTTCGTATGCCAATTTACATCTAAAAAGTGGAAAATGATGTTGATCAACATATATAAACTATAGTTAATAATGTAGTTGTGCTAGTTGATGACTGATGTGGGGGTTGAATTTGTTTCCTATGATTGACTATGGTTGAAGAGGGTTGATGAACTTGATCATGGTTGACAAGGGTGAAGAGGGTTTATCGACG
The DNA here is from genome assembly GCA_000404065.3 of Pinus taeda. NCBI lineage: Eukaryota > Viridiplantae > Streptophyta > Pinopsida > Pinales > Pinaceae > Pinus > Pinus taeda. Next base: position 56,789 of record APFE031380889.1, read on the forward strand.
TTGGTAATGGTAAACATTTAATGTAGCAATGTATTATTGTTACATCAATATAACATTTCCATATTATTGTTGACCATGATTACATTGCTACATTAATGTTGCAAAAATTATTACATTAATGATTGAAGTGGGTCGACCGTATTGGTTAGAGTAGAACATGCATAACCTAAGTTAAACATCATTGAAAATGATTATGATGGTTGACCTCAATTCAATGTGATTATCACTAATTATCATGCTCAATTAAGGATTAAGAAGAGGATTATGTTTGACAATGGTTGGTTATGATTACCATGGCTGACAAAGGATAAATGGGATAGATATGGTTGAATTTCATTCATTATGATTACTTATAGGTGATTCGTATTTACGATGGTTGAACTTTGGTGTCCATTTTTAACTATGGTTGACCATGATTACCATCACCAACAATGGTGAACATAGTTCAACATGCTTTACCATGCTTGACCATTTTGATAATGGCTGACCATGGTTGGGAATGTTGACTTTGGTTTACCATGATTTGACCATGGTAGACCTTATTTTTCGATGTTCTCTATGGTTCCATATGATGTCTATGATTGACCATTGATGCCCATGTTTAAGAATGTTTCTCCATGGTTCAACATGGTTGGACTATGTGTGTTACATTTTGATGTTGGGATATGTTCAGTTCATTCCAACGTTTGACAATGTTTATCACATTGCAACGATTGATACATTTTGACTATGTGATATTGGTTTGTTTGTCACGTTAATTACTTTAACACAATGTAACACTATCTTTTTCCATCACAATGTCCAAGCTTTTATTTTCAAAGTACTTTCACACAGGTTTTTTACATAGCCAGATTATGCCATTAGCCTTGTAATGTTGCATTTTGACAATGTTCGCTTCATTATGACATTGGATATTATAGGAATGTCTCATCATTACATAAATTATTTTTTATTTTTGTAATTTCACATAGAAGTAATGTTTTTGACATTGGAACGTTGAATATATTGTTGTGCAATACATGTTGTGACAATCTTTTTCACAATGCCATGTTAGCTCTTTTCATCAAAATGTTCAAACATTTATTTTCATAGTAGTTTCACACTATTTTTTACACAACCCCATCACATTATTAGTTTTGTAATTTCACTGCGACAATGTTTAGTGGAATTGCGACATTGGATAAATTGTCACAACGTCACATTGTTGAATAAATTGTTTGTTAGTTTTCCATTGTCAAATTGTAGTAATGTTTTTCACATTGCGGCATTCAAAAATTGCCACATAATGTCACTTTATGAAACTATATAAATTTTTGTAACATTTTGACTTTTCAACATGTATTTTACAACCTGATGTTGGCTTGGTTGTCACATTATTTCATTTGTCAATGTGACACTAGTTTTTTTCTTTGTAATTTCTTTTACACAACCACATTATGTTGCTAGTTTTGTGATGTCACATAGCAACAAAGATATTTGTTAAGCAAAAGGTGATAAGGAATTTCTTTTTTCATTTCATGTTCATGTCATTTTATTTACACAAACACATTGTCATTTTAATATTTGACCATTTTTTATAGTTGATGTTATGTTATTGTTAATGCTAAAGTTACATTAATGTTTAAAAAATGGTTACATTAATGATTCAAGTGGGATAACTAGAGTTGAAGCACATTGACCATATTGGTCAAGGTAGACCATGGATAGCCACACTTAAACATGATTTCCAACGATTACCATGGTTGCACTCAATTTAACATGATTTTCAATTATTACCATGGTTGAGCAGGGATTAAAAATAAGATTATGTTTGACAGTTGTTGGTTATGATTACCATGGTTGACCAAGGATAAAGAAGATAGATCAAGGTTTATCATAATTTATTATGGTTACTTATGGTTGACCCTAGTTTACCATTGATGAATTTTTCTCATCATTGTTAACCATCGTTGACCATGATTACCATGGTTAACCATGGCGACCATATTTCAAAATTCTTCACCACTTTTGACCATTTTTATCATGGTTTCACATGTTGACTATGATTTACCATATTCACCATGGTATACTATGGTTGTCCATGTTTTTTTATGGTTGAATATGGTATCTATGATTAAACATGAATGCCCATGATTGACCATGTTTCCCTATGGTTGAACATGGTTGGACTATGTGTGTCACATTTTGATATTGGGATATGTCAAATTCATTACAAGATTGGAGAAAGTTTGTTAGATTGCAACGTTGGATAAATTTTGTACCATTATGACATCACAACATGTGTCAAAATGTGACATTGGTTTGTTTTACACATTAGTTCAGTTGTCACAATGTGATGGTATATTTTTTCATCACAATGTCCAAGCTTTTACTTTCATAGTAGTTTGAAACATTTTTTCTACACAACCAAATTATCTTGTTAGTTTTGTAATGTCACATTGCAACAACGTTTGTCCCATTGATGTTTGATAAATTGTAGAAATGTCACATTATTGGACAAATTGTTTGTTATTTTTGTAATATCACATTGTAGTATTATTTGTCACATTGTGACGTATGATAAAATTATATACCATTCTGACTTTTTAACATGTTTGTTACAATGTGATGGTGGTCTAGTTGTTATGTTAGTTCATTTATCAATGTGACACTATATTTTTTCTCTTTAAGTCCATATTATGTTGTTGGTTTTGTAATGTCGCATAGCGACAAAAAAAATTGTTAAGCAAAATGCGACATGGAATTTATTTTTCATTCTATCTTCATGTCATTTTATTTAGAAATCCACACTGGGATGATGTGAGATGTTCATCAATGACATCTGATATTGATAACACTTACTTCATCATACATCGCAATTTGCTAAAATTTTAAAAATTATAAAATGAACTAAATTATACCTTTATTTAAAATATAACATAACATATATAGCATAAACATATATTCATTTTTTAAAAAAGCATATAACAAAATTAATAATTGTGGAGACTCACTCCCTCTTTATTATGGAGAATCTTAATCTGTGACTAGGCTTAGTTATGATATCATTGGGTAATACTATGGATTATCACTACTGAATGCCCAAAAAACCATGATTCATTTCATATGAAACTTGTTGATATGACATTTTTTTTTATTAATGAAATTATTTAAAACAACAAAAAATGTGTAACTAGTTTCTAAATAAATCACCACCTGTATATACCACTAAAGATATTCTAGAATATTCTATGGAGGTTAAATCCCTGCCATCCACCTAATAATTTCAATAATTAAAATTTGGAAATCCTTATTCCAAAATAGACATGCCTATAAGCATAATTAATTCATTTTATTATAAATTAACAAAACCAAAATTTAAAATAAAGTTATAATTAGTTAGAATGTTTTTATTTTATTTTATTTTAACATGATAGATATCAACCACCATACATTCATCTCAAGTATACATCTACCAAGATCTTGAATTGAGATGAATGTGTCTTGTTTTTAGTAAATATATAATATATACATACTTGACATTGAAGTATTTTGTTTATTATTCACATTAAAATATTAATACATACCCCTTCATATTCATAAATAGAAAACATATACCCATAAGATAGAATCTATTGGGATTACTTAAAAGTGAAAATATAGGAAAAAAATAGTTAATTTAATATACATATTGAAATATTTTTTATGCATCATATTAGTTTTATGTTACTAATATATTTTTGTTTCGAATATTACATTCCAACTGAACATAGAATAAATTACACAACATATAATATCAATGATATTATTTTTAAATCTTATTTGTGATTAGGTAGTGAAGGAACTACATATCTCCCTAGTATTAAAAAAATAAATGATTTTTTTACTCTCGAGAGGTGGGAACTGAAGTATTTTATTGATAGACAACATTGATTTTTTTTACTAATTTTTATTTTTTAGGTTATTAAAGTCAATATTATTTTCTTATTTTTAAATTTAACTTTACCTAAAAGTCTCTTATTCATACTCCGGCGTAGTGTGTCGACGCAACAATTATAGATCCATCTTAACTCTAGATCTACCGAACAAAGGGTGACCAAATATCTCAACATGCAAACATATTTTTAAGTGCAAAACATGAGGAAAAAAAATTGCATTTTTAAAGAAATTATTCCTCTTAGTCTTAGTAGTTTTAGAATTAAGATGGATGCATGATGATTTTGAGAAAAAAATTATAGTTGACATTAAAATATTTTATTTATGATTCATATTCACCATATTAAATGGTTGGTATATGTCCCCTCATATTCAAAAGTGGAAAGCATTTCCATAGAATATAATCTTTCCCTATGGTAATATGTGTATGTGTGTGTCTATATATATATATATATATAGAATTAGTACTAATTTTTTTTGTTATTAGATTATTTTTAAATATTATATATCAACTTATATTAAGAATTGAATAAGTTACCCATATCCTCTATATTTGAAGTGAAAATATAAGAAATTTTTCATTTTTATTACTTTATTTTTCTCTATATAAACTAAAATACTTTATTTACGGCTTTGACAAATTTTGTGTTACTAATATATTTTTGTTTTGAAAATCACATTCCAACTAAATATAAAATAAATTTCACATTGTGTAATATCAATAATATTATTTTTATATGCCATATTTCAAATGTAAATTAAACTTTATTTATGCCCCGCGTGCTCAAAAATAAGTTGTTTTTTTAATCACTTTATCTCTATATAAAATTCATGTGAAGATAAGGTGGAAATAAGTATTTTATTTATGTCTTATATTTGTTTTTTTTAATTATTACTCTTTAATTTGTGTATGTAAATATTATTTTATTATGTTTAAATGTAATATTAGGTGATAACGACTCTATCATACTAAGTTATAATGCACCTCTCAACCACCAATTATTGGAAATCATTAAGTGAAAGATAGACATTTAACCTCAATATAATGTGCCAAAATATTTATAATAGTATTCAAAAATCAAATTACATATAGGTTAATTATATTAATTTATTATATGTGTGTGTTTGTTAATTCTTCTATAATTAATAACAAGGGAAATTTATGATTATATATATAGAGAGAGAGATATTTAGGGAATTTGATGTTTAACGATGACCTTCTTTAAAAAATAATTAAATAATAGTTAACAAAAAAAAAAAAAAAAAATTATCAATATTTAAATAAAAAAAAAAAAATTGTCTTATATTCTTATAAGTTTATTCAAATTTCAAATGTAAATAGTCGTTGGATGCATAATTGAATTCCACATCCAACAAACACCCGCTTTGTATACTTTTAAATACATCACATAAAAAAATTAATAATTGCACGAAAATAGCATGCTAACACATTTTTTTCATGTGTGTTTTTTTTAATGTGGTTCTACTCAAAAGATGCAAAGTGAGGAATTTAATTTCACATCTAATGGGTGTCTACATTTCACATTTAAATAAACCTATAATATAGTTAAAAACAAATATTTTTTACTTTTCTGTCTAGGATAACATCACGATATTAAATCATACTCGTTCTTTTAATTATTTTTTTTAATTTTCTATCTCAGATAAATCCCACTCGTTATTTCAAATAAATTCTTTTAATATAATTTTTTTTTTGGTAAGCTTGGTAGGTTCGCTTCATTCATTCATTTTCAAAAGAAGGTTATATCCATGAAAGACGTTCAGTGGCCTTAACCTAACCATTGGGAGACCAAGTTTGTTGGCAACCGAAATTCATTATAAGCCATCCAAAATCTCAATAACTTTAGTTTGTCAAACAAGACATTATAGGCTTGAATGTCTAAAAACTAGTGTTTCTCTATGGAGTTGTAATATATGATACTCTATGACATATACATCAAAAAGTTTAACAAAAAAACAACCATAACAGAACTAAAAACTAACCATATTCATAGGACTCCACAGGGACGGGGTCCTTAACACTAAATCCGAATAATTTTGACTCGGGGAGGCATGGAATGTGTTTTTTGATATGACCAAGATGAACATTCTGTTGCTATATTTGGAATTGAATCTGCAATTCCTTATGGATTTCCTTAAGGCATGGGTCTATTTTTCTAGAATCAACCGACGATGACATGATGGTTTTAGCTATGAGACTCTTCATAATCCAATAGAGGTGCACTCTTTATTTGTACTATGTGGTGTGCCCATGTGTGTGACCATGATCTGGAGCATGAACTCGCCAATCATCAACTTGTACTTTAGCTTCTGCTCATTGATTGAGATAAACTTCCCACGAGGGTATAAATTGTTTCACCTAAGCTGGAGTTCCAATATTATAAGCCTGAACTACTTCATGTATAATCTGAGCATCCGACCTACGCCCACTTTGCTTTGGTGGCTAAACTGATAGGGAACCCCTATTACCATGATTACCATTCTTCCGGCCTCTTCGTCATCCTCCATTACCAATCAAGCTAATAATAGGGGAAGGGTGGGCCATCTTGTTTACCTTCAAGTTACACAAACTGTAGAGAGGTCAACATATAGGGTAAGTCGAGAACCAATACAAGTCTTTGAACATGTGTCCATAGTGTAAACACAATTTACAAGGACCTTATGTAGAAACATTAAATAGGAGTAGGAAACGAATTGAGTTAGGAGAAAGCCTCACATAAAAGCGGAAAATTGACTAGAGTGGCCTCCACCACTATTCTATACCACTTTCTAGCATCCCGTGCTCAAGAATGTCAAAATACAAAGAGATAGGAAGCGATTTTTTTACCATTCTGATAGTGTATATCATAGACCGGCTCCCCGAGCCAAAAACCTTTACGGGCCACCTCACATACATAGTAAATCAAATACAAAATGCATTCTTTCATTATTATGCTCATGATGAACAAAACATGAGAATATCCTTTACTCTCATCTATACAATCTTTCATTATACAATATTTAACTAAGAATGGAAAATACATGCCCATTCTAAACAATAAAAAGCCAAAGAAAATTGACACTGGCATAAAAACATCACACAAAACAGAGAATAACACTATAGAAACTTTCCATCTTTCCAGACACCCATTTCCATTACCTCCAACATTTCAATTACACGTCTTGTCATTGTGATTGCACTGGAGAGTATTTCAAACATACCACTGTCTCGGAGGAAAGGGAAAAGAGACGAAAACACACTTGACTACAAACGCCAACAACCAGGGGGCTTGGACATAGTCTGAATGCAACTTCACCAACCTGGTCGAATGAGGGTGAATGAGAAAGTCGAATGTCTGCCACTTTTCCTTAGAACCCAACATCAGTGCTTGACAAATGCGGGCAAGAAGAGAGCTTCTTTTTCCATTTGTAATTTATGAGCTCCGCAGCTTGTCCTTTCAACATTTAACATTCCACCATTGTTTGCCATCCCACTAACTCGTTCGCACATGCGGCATCTTGGAGGTGGTCACCCTTCGACCTTGCCAAAGGTCATATCAATCATTTCTCAAATCCCAAAAAATATTCTGGACTGTATCGCACCCTTGTGGGGAAATATACTTTTTATTTTGAGATTTATTGTTACCATCAAAATTTCTTTAATAAATACTCTAATTTATGCATTCAAGTTTTTGTGATCCATAATGAATTAAACAAACTCTTTTGGTAGAAATCACATAGAGAATTTTTTGATTGACACGTTTTGAACCAAGTGTGGTTCGTCATCTAAGACGGAATAAAATATGTTTTATGAACTCAAACTCAAATTACATCGAACCGAAAATAAACGAGAAAAAAGTCAAAGCGTTGAAAGTCCTTTGAGCTATACATGCACATCGCTTTATGTCGTTTTATTGATGAGGTATCACGGTGAACCAAAAGTCGAAACCCAGGGTTTTCTTCAGCTTCACGAAAAGCCTGGGTATGGGTATTTGTGATTTCGTTGACCGGACATCCCCGGAATTGGGGCCCGTGAACCCGGGTTTATGTGTTGATGAGGTATCACGGTGAACCAAAAGTCAAAATCCCAGGGTTTTCTTCAGCTTCACGAAAAGCCTGGGTATGGGTATTTGTGATTTCGTTGACCGGACATCCCCGGAATTGGGGCCCGTGAACCCGGGCTTATGTGTTGATGAGGTATCACGGTGAACCAAAAGTCGAAACCCCGGGGTTTTCTTCAGCTTCACGAAAAGCCTGGGTATGCGTATTTGTGATTTCGTTGACCGGACATCCCCGGAATTGAGGCCCGTGAACCCGGGTTTATGTGGTTTGCTAGGCGAGCATCACCGAGAGCCCAGGTTTGTGTACGTGGTGGGGTATTTTTTTTTTTTTTTTCTATAAATACATATTGGTTTTTTTTCATGTTAAATAATAAATTAGCAAGAATATGGGGCATTGACTTAGATCGCCATAGAAACGGATAACATGGATGAGTGCCAGAAAAGAAATTGTGGCGATGCAAGTTTAAGGATCTCCATGGAAAGAGACAATATCGGGATGTAAAGAATAAATGGGCAGAAATAAGGGGTATTGACTTGGGTAGGCATTAAAAAAA